>AWOL01S0022900.1:0-10743 GCA_000715115.1 Nicotiana otophora
ATAGGGTGAAATTCCCATTTAAAATTGTCATCCACCGATGTGGGACTTTTGACAATTTCAACAGTGGGATGCGAGACAAAGATGATTCGTGATATGAAGAGGAGATGTCCAATGCCTTAGCGAGAAGGTGTGAGAGTTTGGCTATAATGGGTTCGAGACGAAGTAGAGAAGTATTGGGAAGAGATGATAAGGCAGGACATGATACCTGCCGCTTACTGAGGACATAATCCTTAATAGAATAGTGTACAGGTCGAAAATTAGAGTAGAGAGATAGCACGGTATCTCTTTGGTAGACCAGTAGTTTTATTATTATTTTCGTATTTTTTCATCCTTAAATTTCTATTATAATATGATATTTCTTTTGGTTCGGCTCTCTTAATATCTTGGTGTTGATACTGCTTCATTTTATGGCTTTTGCACTACTACACTTCTTTTAAACATTGCTATGATTGTGTCTTGCTTGAGCCGAGGGTCTATCGAAAAATAATCAATCTACCTTCACAAGGTAGGGTTAAGGATGCGTACACAGTACCCTCTATAAATCTCACTTATAGAATTACACTAGATTTTTTTATTATTGTTGTTGTACATTTCTCTTTTTAGTTCATTCAAACAAAAAAAAAGTTTTACTTTTAAAATTAAAAATAATTCACTTTACGCTTTTTATTTATTTTTTTGAGACAATTTATTATCATACATAGATTATAATATGGATAAGGCCATAAGTTTCAAAAATACTAATTTAACTTCATATAGATTCAACTATGTCGCATAAATTGAAAAAAAATGATTAGTCCTTATAATAATAATCTTCTCAAATATAAGGACAAATTCAACTTGTTTTAACGTGTTAATCATTTATGGCTTAATGGTCATGGTGATACGTTTGCTTAATGCAAACTTTAATGGAGTAACTTGTGCTGACGATGCAGAAGAACTCATTCTTGCCAATAACATCTTCTTCTTTTTGTGTTTTGAATTTGGCCTTAGTTTGCGGGAAAAAAGATCAGTCAAGACTTATTACCTCAAGTAATATTCAATAGCCATGTAGATTCATGCCATGTGCACCATAAAATGATTAATAGCTAAAATACATTTAATTCTTATACTAACAAAAAAAAGAAAATGATAAAAGTTTGCCTAACTCCACCATTAAGAATTAACCCAAGTTTCTTACATTTTTTCATCTTTTAATACATCAAAATATATCTCTTACTTTTATCAAAATAAAACAGTATTCAACTTTTGCTTTTATCTAATCCAACTTCATGAATATTTGCAAGATTGCAAAAGTTCCAAATGAGCGTAGGTCACAATGACTTGTACTGATGCTGCGGAATGTTTATGAAACCGTATGTGGGAAAATAAGATAAAGATCCTCTATATGTCCAATCAATTTTACTAAAAGCAATACTTCACTTAATTTTATTTTTAAAATATCCAGTATATCGAATACTCGAAAAAAAGTCAACATAAAATAAAAACTGACATAGATCATAATGTATCGTTATCTTGGAATTTTTGTGATCCTTGACTCTCGAGAAGGTTTGCCTGCAGGACGTAAACAATTTTGAAATATTAATAGCTAATTTTTACATTAAACATAAAAATAAAAACTTCACCTAATAGGTACTTGATCATGAAAAAGTGAATAAGACTTTTGTACATGTGCAAAAGTATTAAAACTAAAAGGTTCCTGCACAAATATAATGAAGTTAATTGAAAGCGAAATTATAAGTTTAACTTAGATTAAAATAAATTATTATATTACCGTCAGCATTTGAGTAAAGCTAGGGTATGGCAACTAAAGAGAAAACTCTCAACTATAGGATAAGCTAGCACAAGCCATAGTCTGAGAGGCACTTAATCAGAATTCTCAAAAATATTTTGCTTTAATATTGGATCCTACCAATTAATAAAAACATTAGTGTAATTGCTTAAATATTATAAGAAATGATATATATGAGATACTCCAATAGTTGAAAAATAAAATGTGATATAAATTGAAACAATTTTCATTATCAGGTAGAGCTCTATCATCAACTCTCTGTCTATCCTGGTTAGCAGAACTTGACTTGTTTTCTTGAGCTTTCTTGCGATTTGCGTTCACCTCGAGGGAAGGTTTGATCCTCTTTTTATGTCGTTTACCATCTTTCTTTTTAAAATTTTTGGCTCGTGTGAGGATATTTATGTTATTATTTTCTTCTGATAAATTTTTTGTTGAACCACTAGTACAAAGAGATGGAGTTATTGCCTCTGTGATTTGCTTCAATTTTAAACTTGGCTCATTTGCGCATGCTACTGCTACCTTATAGCAGTCATCTATTTCAGAAGTTTTTTCTACCATTCTAACAGATATAGGATAAAGAACTATATAACGATTCATAGTAATCAACTTTGGATCCTTGATCTCTATTTTTTGCTCATCAACTTCTTTAATATTTATGTCTTTTGCATTTTTTGTCCATATTTCCAAAATATACTAAGTTGGAATTCTATTAACTCTTTTCACTACATCGAGAACTCTTATTGCATGGCAACAAAGTATATCCATAGACTCAAACTTCAAGCAAGTACTAGATATATGGACTACCTCTGTCACGGTAACAATATACTCTCGAGTATGCCCATGCTTACTAACCTTATAAATGGTGGACAAAGTGTTCTTCTCACATCCAATATTCACTTTGATAGATAAAGATTTCATATATTCATCTTGAAATTTTACAAAAATATTTGAGGTATAGACTTCTCTAGCATGAACCAAAATAGGAACTTGTGCTTTTAATACCAAAATTCATTGTGATGCATCACAAGTATCTTGTAGCTCATCCTCAATTGCTCGATCATAATGCTTAAAAAAATATACTAAATTGTAATCAGACTGCAAGTAATCCTATAAATCACCATTCAAACTCTCACTCAATTGTGTGTTGTTCATACCACCCGAAAGAGTTTTCTTTCCACATGCTGCAAATAATTTTTCCCTTAGTGCATAAATTTCTTGCAACCATTCATTTTCATGAAGGTTATATTCATCAAGTATTTTATTCCAAGAATCCATAAATTCTGCTTCATCTTCATGCTCATAAATGCATTTTCGAAAATCATCACGGAAAGAAGCGTACATTTAATAAATTTGATTGAGATATTTAGCTGTATTTTGCTCCATGTGCCAGACACATAACCTGTGATAAACTTCGGGTATGACAAGTGAGATGGCCTTACTCATAGCAGCATCTTGATCTGTAAAAGTTATTTTTAGTTTTTTTTCAGACATCGCTCCAAGAAATGTTTCAAACAACCACTGAAAGAAATCTGCAGTCTCATCATACATTAAAGCGCCTCCGAAAACAACCATTTTTTTATGGATGTTCAATCCAACAAAACTAGCCGAAGGTCTGTACTCTCAATTTGTCTGGTAAGTAATATCGAATGAGAGCACATCTCCAAAAGTATCATAGTCTATTATCATCTTTGATTCTGCCCAAAATATATTTGTGATCATACCATCAACATTCAATTATACCGCAAAAAAAAGAAAGATGGATCTTCAGTTTTCTTCTTCTCAAAATACTCTAACAGTATTCCTGGACGAAATAAGAAAAAAAAGTTACATTATAATTTATTATTTTCTAATATTAGAAAATTACATTAAGAAGTCTAATAGAAATAAGAAATCATAATACATTTCTTATAGATATTGTATGTAAGTTTATTTACATGCTTCCCCTCGTCTCATAACATTTTATCGTTTTGTTCGAAGGTAGTTCTTATGATCTAACTTGGTATCCTCGACCTCCAACTTGAAGACTCATAAAATCAAATGTTGCTTTAGAAAATAATCCAGCATCTCCTGCTAAATCTATTTCATGAGCTTGAATTTCGTTTATCCTTCGGTGAGATGGCAACATATGAACCATTGTCGGTGGAGCAAGTGCATGATTATGTTCCAATTCAGCTTTAGTAATATGGTACTTTCCCATTGAGTGACGGGTAACAATAATATGAGCTTGACATCCTGTTCGGGTTTTTCTTCGTAATTTTTTAACTTGATCTTTTCATTTATCATCTCTACGAAAACCCTCCTTTAAACATGTAATCTTTCGTGATGTTACATAACCAAAAATTTTATTTGTATTGATGTATTCTTTGCGAATATTAAAACCAATTCTTTTTGTATACTCATTATAATAATTAAGTGCATCCTCGTCACTATCAAACTCAAGGCCAAGTTTCGGTTCATAATCTACTAGCCCCTGAGAGTTATATTGTAAAACTTCTTCAGGAGTATTTTCGCACATTCTATTCCCGAAATTCTCAACTATACTAAAAAAAATTCAAACTTAAAATATTACGGAGTTCTGAACAATGATTCAAACATAAAAAGGTACAAACTTATTAACATCATCATAAATTAAGTAATCATAATGAAACCTTCTTGTATTTGCAACTTGCTAGATGAGGCATATGGATGAAAATATATAATATTAGATCAGACAAATATCAATTAATCAAACTTAAAATAAAAAATATAATTAAATTTAACAAGACCAAACAATAACTAATAATATAAGAAAAGGTGAATAAAATCTTGTATTTCAAGAGATTCAATGTTTGTTGTTGACGATAGCAACAATAAAACTTTTGGGTTTCTTAGGAAAAGATAAGATGAGATACTTGTAAAAGATGAATATATATCTTTTAATGATATGTATGATCTTTCCCAAGGAGAAAAGATTCTTTTGGCGGGTAAAAAAATAAGGTAGATAATTTTCGTCATCTTTAATTACCTTTGTTGACAAAATTCAGTTGTAGCTTTATTTTGTTAAAAGTAAGAGACATATTTTGATATATTAAAAGGAGAAAAAAGAAGAAGTGAGAAACTTGGGTTAATTCTTAATGGTGGAGTTAGGCAAACCTTTACCATTTTAGTTCTTTTTTTATTAGTATAAGAGTTAAATGGATCTCAGCCATTAATTATTTTATGGTCCACATGGCATGAATCTACATGGCTATTGAATATTACTCGAGGTTATAATATTTGACCGGATCTTTTTCCTAGTTTGTGAAGCTATAAGGGGTAAATTTTCACTGGCAATTATTCAAGTTAAGCTTTGTCACGCAAATGCTAATCTTTTTAGTAACTCAGAATCATCTTTTTATGGTCTAATTAACAAATATATTATTAGAGGAAGTTTTAAAACTAGGCAGTTTTTCAAACAAAATCACATAATCCTAGCATCATAGGGAGATTTACATGGATGACAACGAAATAGTTTATTTCCATATCAGAAACGTATAACAAACAAAATCTCTCACCCGTAATCACGCTTCTTCCATATCACATCCAAATCCTTTCTCTTTTCTTTCTAAATAATATTAATTATAAAAATGGTACAATAACGGAATAATACCAATATATTTATGATAATTCTGGTATTTTCATATTTAAATTAGAAATATTTTATTATACGAATGGTATACAAAAGGCATAATGTATATGTGTCTGTTTATTTATATGTTTTATTTCAAAAAATATTGCTGGTATCTTTTTGGAATAATTCTGGAATATTGCATAATTAAGTAGCTTATTTGGTTATATAAATAATATAATAGTGGTATAATGTATACACATCTATGTTTATTTATACAAAAATTGTCGGTATATAATATTAAATATATAATTTGATACCTTACACGTTTATTTGTGAGTATATATCTGGGGTTTTTAAAAATAAATATGAATATTATTATCCTATAACTACACTTCTTCCAATCCTACCAATTTTTTGAGAAATAAAACCTACAATGGTAAGGATACTGTTATGATGAAAGAGAGGGCAAAAAAGGCAGCCCGATGCACTAAACTCCCGTTTATACGCGGGGTCCGGAGAAGGATCGAACCACAGGAATTTATTGTATGCAACCTTAACTTGTATTTATGCAAAAGAATGTTTACACGGCCCGAACCTGTTACCTCCTGGTCACATGACAGCAACTTTACAAGTTATGATGAAAGAGAATGAGTAATAATTTAATTATGAGAGAGAATTGAGAATAAATTGATAAGGATAATTGATGCCTTAATTTGAGATCATTCTTTAACTTTAAAATATGTTTGCAGGCAAACAATCTTAAAGATGCTATAAATGTTAATAAATCTATTATTTTTGAAATAAATCAAAGGTGCTGCTCTTTATTAAAGTAGCTTTTTATTAATGACTAACAATGTAAAAATCTCTATATAAAAGCGACCGAAAGATGCTTTTTTGATAGAAAAACTGATGTGACTATCCTAAGTTGATTCATAAAAAGGGATAATTTCATAGACCTCCCCTTCAAATTTTGCTTCATAATACTAATCTCCTTAGTGGTACGATATTACGCTTACTCCCTAATTTTAATTTATTTATAGTATTTCTTTTAAACCTATTTATTTTTAATGTAAAAAATTAGAGATTTAACTAATTTGCCCTTTCAAATATACTCTTTATTTAATTAATTTGATAAACATTTTTTTAATTCCCTTAAATGAACGTAATACAGATATAGGTTAGATCTGTATTTTGAATTCAACCATGATTAGCTAAATAGGATATAGTTTTTTTAAGAATTCAAATATTCAATATATACAATAACCATACAGAACAGATAATAGACATAAAAACATTAGTATGATGAGCTTTTCTCTTGCTTTTATCATACAGCCTGGATCCTTTTGAAAAAACAGGAACTCCTCTCTAGCTTTATAGTTACCAGAACACGTTCATTTGTGTCGCAACCCCCTGTTTTCCGGCAGGATAACATTTTCATCAACGACTTCATAGGATTAATATTAATTAAATAAAGAATATATTTGAATGGATAAAATAGTCAGATCGCTAACTTTTATATTAAAAATATTATAAAAAATTTAAATTATGGAGATACGCGTAATATCGTATAGAAAGTGAAGTACATATCCACACGTTAAGGGTGAGGCATAAAATAAAATTTATGTTGTGTGAGGCACAAAATAAACTTTTTACATGTTAGTAATTTTATGGTGTGCCTCATACAACCATGACATTAGTTTTGTAATGACTCTTTTTATCTCACACATTTCGGGACTCATATCTTACACATTTGGGTCCACAAAATTCTGGGACCACAAAGTTGTGAGATAAAAAAGAGACTTCACACAATTAGTATCAGTCTTGTGAGGTACAAAATAAAAGTTTTACACGTTAAGAGTTAACAAAATCACACAACAAATGAATGACAATCTCCGGCTTAAAGGAAAAATTTTATTTTGAGTGAAATACGCCATGTAATACTTGAGTGAGGACCGTGGTTGTTTGCCAAATGGCACTTGTGGGTCCCGCAATTAATGAAAATTTTTTAAAAAAATTACTCCCCTCTCTCTCCATTGACCTTCACCGTTCCCCAGCCCCCACCTTCGCTCAATGAGTCCATAATTACAATAACAGAAACTAGAACTAAAAAGGATATTCAGAGAAGAATGATAGAGAGAACCGAGGGAGAACAGAAAGAGATAGTAAGCCAGAAGAACGAGAGGTGAGGGGAACAAAGTTCTCAACAATACCCATAACCTCCAACCCACAACCACTACCCCTTTTAAGGGAATTATCCTACGTCTACAAACTACTACTCAATGCGGATTCCGGATTAACCTGGCCCTATTGCTTGTACTCAGCCCAATAGTTCTTGTTAGCCCAATAGCTACTTGTGTGAGATTGGGTTGGTGCTGGTTCATAACAATACTCCCGTTCTCGATAAGAACATTGTCCTCAAGGTTTGAGTCAAGAATAGTGATGCTCGCGAGCTCCCAACCAATTATCTCAAAACCAAGGCATGCTCTATGACTTAAGGAAAATATATGATATGATACACCTGTTATGAACCAATCAAAACTTAGGTAATTGTTACTCTTAATAGATAGTACAAGATGTATTAACTGGAGTACCATCATAACCTACCATGTATATTTACATGTCTTTGCTTGCCATCTGGAAGAAGCAGTTAGCCATAACCTAAATGAGAGAACCAAGGCAAACATTCCAGTAGAGAACCTCCACAAAAGCATGAACTCGATTAAATGGAAACTGACTTTTTGCGGCACTTGAAACTCTTCCACCAAGTTGTTGTAAACTTTCCAATCAATCCAAGCATTTAACAGTAATGAGTTATAAGAAGAGGATAAGCATGAATTATCACCCAATGTAATGTATACATAAGCAAACATCCTCAAATAGCTTATCAAAATGGTGATAATATCTTCAATGCCCCATTGCTGTCCATTCTTCTTCTACATAAGTTCCTGATGAAAAGGAAAGAGCAATTGTATTAGTTTGGACTAGTGGAAAGGAGTCTGCAATGAAATCCATTGTGGTTGCAGTAGAGTCATTTCCTTTTCTGCCAAGAACAATATTCACATGATACATCATAATGTAAGGAATAGCCTCGGATAACTGGATACCGAAAACTCCATCAAGAGCGTTGCTAGGAATAGAAGGAATTGTGAAAGCTCTACATTACAGACAACACCCCTTAATATGTTCAGACCCGTCGACGATAGAATTATCCACCTTAAAGTTCTGATAAACAGTATTAGAAGCTCGCTCTCCACCAAGTCTGTCGATTGCACCTGCTACAAGATGCGTCTTCATGTGATGTTGGGTGGTGTCATAATATTCTGTAGTGAAGTCTTTCACTAATCTAACCAACACAATAGTGGAAACAACCAGTCTACTTGAAAGTTGTAAAACTTCATTCATGACACCACATGGAACCTTCAAATCGATGTTTATGATAGTACATTCCACCTCCTTCCCTGTATCATAAAAGATTATGATAGAAGAAACAAAAGACACCTTGATAATAGTCCTAAAAGAGATGCTGCACACATGCATCTGTCCAAGTCTCTTAAGAGTTCCATCATTACTAGCATAATTAGCGTCTAGGCCACCTATAACAAATTCTATTAGAATATATTTGCATACATCGTTTGTTGTGACCCCTTCGTATGCATCACAAAATACATAATTTCTAGTGACTCTAAGAGATGAGGAGAACAAACTAGTTCCTTGGAAACTCTAATGTGAATTGATCAAGGAAATATTGATGCAGAGATATTAGAAGTGCAAGTGCAGCATGACCAAGTGCACGGCATGAGTCGAATGTACTTCTGTTTATAAACTGGTCACAAATACAAGCGGAAAGAGTACAAGACAACTCCTCCAAGTGTTGAGCAAGCTCGTATCCAGCCAATGATTGATTCCAATGATCATCTAAATCTTTATAAATATAGATAGGACAAGATTACATGGAATAAATATAGAATTAATCCACAATGAAGGCTTTTCTAGCTTAAAATCCTCATGCATACCACCCATGAAATGACAATTATGGATTACAGGTAGAAGCTGTCCCAAAATATCAAGCAGGTGCTTTGTCTAACAAATATCCTCGGGTAATGGTTCCATCAAACAACTCCCCTCCTGCACAAAGTTCCATCACAAGGTGCATAGAAAATATGTCCTCATAAAATGATGGTCCACTATGATGTTCAAGGTTGCCACATCGTACTAGTAAACCAATTGCATCATTACCAATTGATCATCTGCCATGGACATGCAAATTAAAATCGATAAACAAGTGAAATATTTTGTACATATACATATGACTAGAGAGAAACGCACACGCAAAAGAAAAAACAGCTTTTCACATTATTGGATCGATAATTTTGGGCGGGACTACATTAATTTTAGTAATATTTTAAACCCCACTGAATAAAAGACATTCTTCTTTCTTGATACAGACCTGTGTGCTTGAATTTATGAACATAAACAGTTCCATTAGTAGATAGTGAAATTGTGAAAAGGAATTGGGGAAATTTGAGAGAGGGGGGTGTTGGGAGGAAGAAGAAGAAACGGGAAGAGAGAGAAGGGGGGAGGGACGAAGGTGGCGTGGGGGCCTGGGGAACGGTGAAGGTGAATGGAGAGAGAGAGGTAGGGGTGTTTAAAACCGAACCGAAACCGAAAACCGAACCGAAACCGAAGCTTAATGGCTTATTGGTATCGGGTTAACGGTTTAACGGACGGGGAACGGATTGAAATTTTTTTATTAACGGCTTATCGGTTTGGGGGCGGATTATTCAATTTTCTTAACGGATAATCCGTTAACCCGTTAAGAATATATATATATTTAAGAATATATATATATATATATTAAATATCAAAAACCCTTCCACTTCTTCCAGTACTCTATCTCGTCCTTTTTTTAGCTTAATTTATTCTCCCACCCTACAACAAGATTGTTTAAGCTGTTATCTATGGTTCATCCCTGCTTTTGTTTTTTTAAACTAATGCTTGTTGTCTATGTTTAATAGAAGAATAACAGTGTTGTGCCACAATTTTTTTCACTCTACAACACATGACATACTACATCATTCTTATGTAGGCGTTAACAGACATGTATGTCTGGACTCAATGTATAATTTCCTATTCTGAATTTGTATGCTAGGCGGTCAGCAAACAATTAATGCACGCAATATAGATTGAATTAGGCCGATAAACCGCCCAATAACCGCCCGATAAGAGCTAAACCGATACCAATCCGCCCGATATCTTATCGGGTGGCTAGCGGATTAATACATTTAAAAACCGATAACNGTTTTCACTCTACAACACATGACACACTACATCATTCTTATGTAGGCGTTAACAAACATGTATGTCT
>AWOL01S0022900.1:11955-105100 GCA_000715115.1 Nicotiana otophora
TTTTGTTTTTTTAAACTAATGCTTGTTGTCTATGTTTAATAGAAGAATAACAGTGTTGTGCCACAACTTTTTTCACTCTACAACACATGACACACTACATCATTCTTATGTAGGCGTTAACAAACATGTATGTCTGGACTCAATGTATAATTTTCTATTCTGAATTTGTATGCTAGGCGGTCAGCAAACAATTAATGCACGCAATATAGATTGAATTAGGCCGATAAACCGCCCAATAACCGCCCGATAAGAGCTAAACCGATACCAATCCGCCCGATATCTTATCGGGTGGCTAGCGGATTAATACATTTAAAAACCGATAACCGTTAAGCCAAACCGTTAAGAGTAATTAACCGCCCAATCCGCCCGATAAGCAGCCCTAGAGAGAGGGGCTTTTTTTTAATTTTCATTTGCAGGACCCACAGGTGCCATTTGGCAAACAACCACTGCCCTCATTCAAGTATTACATGTTATATCTCACTCAAAATAAAATTTCTCATAATCCTTTGAGTTTTGGTCAATATTGTCCCTTATCTTTGAAGTTATATCTATTTTAGTCTCTCAAAAATAGCCCTGAGCATATTTAGTCCCTTAAGTATGCTAAAGTGGAGCACAAAGTCTCACTGACACAATGTATTCAAAAACTAACAGTGTTACCCAACTCTGATTCATGAAGCAAATTTTTTGCTCTAAAGCAAAATGTTTCCTCTCCTTTTATTGGATAACGCAAATTATCATTTTAATTCCTCATTTTTAGATAATGTATTCTAAAATATTTTACCTTGAAAGTATCCCCTTTTGTGCTAGTTTTCAATGAGAAAATGACATTGTATAGCCGCTGTAAAAATAATAACCGAAAAATGTATAAAATTTGTATATATTTTGTATATATATATATATATATATATATATATATATAGAAATTTTGTATGTTAATATACAAAAATTATACAAATTTTATATACTTTTTCCGCTACCAAATGTAAATAGTTTCTGGCACGGGCTAAAAATGATAATACAACTTGATTATTCGTTTGCTTCAATAATATGCCTAGAAGTGATCCTGGCACCTCTATTTGTTTTTCAAATTTTAACTTTTCTTTTTGGAAAATCAACCGAAATTTTAAATGTTATATATAAATTTTATATATTCTTTTGGCTATTATTTTTGCAGCGGCTATACAGTGTCATTTTCTCATTGAAAACTGACACAAGAGGGGATATTTTCAAGGTCAAAATTTTAGAAGACATTATCTAAAAATGAGGAATTAAAGTGATAATTTGCGTTATCCAATAAAAGGGAAGAAAATATTTTATTTCAAAGGAGAAGATTTGCTTCATGAATCAGAGTTGAGTAACATTGTTAGTTTTTGAATATATTGTGTCTGTGAGACTAAATGTGCTCCACTTTAGTATACTTAAGAGACTAAATATGCTCAAGGTTATATTTGGGGGATCAAAATAGATCTACTCTCAAAGATAAGGAACAATATTGGTCAAAAACTCTGATCCTTTAGCAGTAAAGATCACATCTTACGGACCCAATTCCCATAAAAGAAACAAACAGGAAAAAGGAAAAGAAAGAAAAAAGATTGGTATGTAGTTTTTTTAAATTGATTTGATCATCAATATTTGTAAAATATCAAATTTCAATATTTGAAATACTAAAGAAATACTAAACAAAATATATCTAAGAATATTTCAAGTAAGTAATCTCATAAAAATTTGACCTTTTTTGCAAATAAAATTCAACTGCAACTTCTAAAGCCTCATTTTCAACTTTTAACTTCATCTTCTCGCAATTAAATGTTGTCCACATTCCTACCAAAATTGAGTATCCCAAAAGTGGATTTATTTTATATAGGCCGTTAACGTGGAAGAAATGCTATACTTCCATCCCTACATGACTATGTATTTACCTGAAAATCCTTTGTCTTTTCACTTTGCAGGTGGAAAACGTACGTGTCTACTGCCTTTAATATATCTCATTGTGGAAGCTCATCAATGGACAACGTGGTTGCATTTTAAAGGAAGACAGTGACCAGCTTCCATTGTTAAGCCTCTATTTATACCTTTGCAGAGGCAGAGCCAATGCATCAATTGTCCAATATAATATCCAAAAAACCAGAATTAGATCATCTGCTGAAGTTAAGGCAAAAAAAGAGACATTAGAAGAAAATGGAGTCTGCAAAAGAGACAGCCGCAAATGTTGCAGCTTCTGCTCAGGCAGGGCTGGAGAAAACAAAAGCCGTGGCACAAGAAACTGTACGTAACTTCTCTTTAATCTTTCTATTCTTATTTCGATTTTCTCAGATCTCCCTTTTAAACTGTGTTAGCAAGTTAGCTACTATTGTTTTTCTTAAAATGTTATTAATTATTACTATTTTACTCTCTTTAAAAAAAGAAATTGACACTATTTTCTTGTTAATCAATTTCAAAAGGTTTACGCCTTTCAATACTTTTTTAGCTATCATTTAACCATAGATTTCTAAATTTTTCTGAAAAATTTGATTTGGGTGAAGTTTGATTTGAGTATGAAAATGTGTTTGGACATCAGTTTTCAAAACATATTTTCTAAATTTATTTTGGAAAAATATGAAACATGACTTATACCCACAAATTCTAAAAATTATCACAAATACCCAACAATACCATTATCAATAAAATTCATTATATTATCGCAAACCATAATCCTGAACATAAATAAATTTGATACAAAATTATTATTTTTATAATGAACTACATGATAGACTATCAGGTGACCGAAAAGACGAAGCAACATTATTACAAAATAATAAATGGTGGCCTCTTTTATAATATACAAAAGTTTGGGGCAATTTTTAAATAATGTAATAGTAATATTTGGGATTTGAAAAATCTATGGCCAAACATATGTTTGTCAAATAAAATCCAAATTTATTTTGGCAAAATCTATGGCCAAACGGATCCTTAATATGAAGTATTTATAACTACACAAATGTTATGACAAATTTAAGACCACAAATTTTAAAAGTTTTATAGCAACATAAATGCTATGTCTTTTTTAAGATCACATATCTTAAAAGTTTTTCCTTATTTATTAAAGTTTTATGACAATTCAACCTTCGGACAATATTTTTGGAGCGTAGGGAGTAGTATTATTTATCAAAAATTTATCTTTAATTATCTAATAAGTGATTAAAAATTTATAATATTTGTGCATAGAACTTATACTAATATTTGCATGTTGGAACAGGTAGAGAAACTGACAACAAAAGATCCAGCAGCGAAGAAAGAGACTGAAGAAACTAAGCAACAGACCGTTAGTGAACAACAACCTGCTGCAGCAATAAACCAGCAAGCAACTGAAGTCAAGAGCAACCCAGCTGCTGTGGCTGAGACTACAGAGGCCAAAACTACACAGTAATTTGCTAAAGCGCAAATGAGATGGAATTAGAAGCTCAAAACTATTACAGATCTAGGGGAAAAGTACAGAGTATATATTTACTGAATAAACGGATCGAGTGTTTACTGTTTAGCAACACACTTAAGTAGTAATTTTGCGTTGGATTATTCTTGTGTGTCTATATAATTCCCCTCCTAATTTTTTTTAATTATATTTTTGGGTATGTTGTGAGTTTGAGAGTGGTATGAGGGTGTAATATTGTATTTTAAGTCGTGCGCATAGTACTGGAATGAAATAAAGATTGTTTTTGATAATTCTTTTCTATCGTGCGATTAATTTATAATCCTTATATTATTTCTTTATTAGTTCGTTTTAAAAGAGTAACATATTTATATTTAAAAATAATTTAACTTTAACTTCTATTTTATTTTGAAAGAGAAATTTTTACACATATTATATATGTTATGTCACGTTTAAAATTATTTGTTTTGAAATTTTTTTTAATCGTAAAATGCTTCTATATTAATAGAGACACCAAATTGTTCATGAAATTTTAGCCCCCAAAAAAGATGCTTGAAATACAGATAATAACGCAGTTCAATTGTCATGAGCATAACAACCAATTGCAATGTGAGTAGTTATAAATTTTAAGAGAAACAAAATAATAAAAGCCTAACAGCACGAATTGATGAGCAACTTCAAACATAGATGTGATTTTTTTGTGGGAAGAAGCATTCGCTGACGCGACACATATTCGGGTAAATTATAACTATGTTTTCTCACCAAATTCGTATAACTATGATTTTTTTTACTAAAGTCATATAATTTTATTTTCTCATACAAAAATTATAAAATTTCATTAATTCACACAAAAATCATAATGGTTGGAAAATAAAATTTCCGGTATTTTCTTATTTTACGTTTTTATTTTTATTTTTAGTTTAATAAATAATTACCCAATTAAAATAGAAAAAATATGAGTATACTTTTAGGCACTCCTAAAAATAATAGCTGATAATATATATATATATATATATATATATATATATTAGCTAGCAAATACAATTAGTTTTGGCCGATCGATTAATTTTATATTTTTCTCTTAAAATAGGAATGACCTTACCCAGCATGAACCAATACCCATATATGTAAGTTAAAATAATTCTAAAAGTGAATCCTTCCCCATAAAAAAATTAATTCGGAATGCATGAGATTCTGACAAAAACAAAAAAATAAAAGTTATAATTAGAGAGCATTTGAAATAGAGATGCTATCTATTTGAATAAAAATCTTGAAAAGAAAAATAAAAGATAGAAGTATCATGTTTTGAAGGATGTACTATTCACTTTTAGTATTATTTTAATTTATATTTGGGTAGGCCAGGTCGGGTTGGGTCATTCCTATTTTAATTGGATTATTATTTATTAGACTGAAAATAAAAAAATAAAAAACCACAAAATAAGAAAATACTACTAAAAATTATATTTTTTGATCACTATAACTTTTGTGTGAGTTAGTAAAAGTTCTACGATTTTTGTATGAGAAAATATAGTTATATGACTTTGATGAAAAAAAGTCATAGTTATATAATTTTTGTGTGAGAAAACAAAGTTATATGACTTTGGTGAAAAAAGTCATAGTTATATGACCATTTGTGAAATTTACGCCACATATTCTAAAGAAGACAAACTACGAAAGAATTATTAGGAATATCAAACCTAGGGGTCTACAAATCGAACAGTAAAACCACAAAAAATCGGAAAATCAAAACAAATCGATTAAAAAATCCGACTAGGTCTGGTTCAATTTGGTTTGGTATTGAGTAAAAAGAAGAACCAAACCGACAAATATCTATATATATATATATATATATATATATATGCTTTTAGAATTTTATATAGAATTTTCTTTAAAAGATATCTAGAAATATTAGGAATTCTCTTACGGGATATAATATTTAATAAAATATGAAGTGCTCCATATTTATTAACCTTAAATAATGGGTTGTATGATCACTTCCTTATCAAGTGTTACTCAAATGCGTCAATCTTTGTTCTTTCATATTTATATATCAAGATATATTAAATTCTTATATCTTTTTCGAATTTGAAGTGGTTATTATTATTTAAATATCATATTGATTTTTATGTTTAATTACTAAATTCAGTTAACCTTGAATGTGTACATCAACGAAAAATTATTATCAGGTGACTAAAAAAAATAGTTATCATATATTACTAAGAAAATTCTCCCATAAGAATATTTTAATCGATAATGTGTTTGTCAATTTTTTAAATATTTACTAAACATATATTTACATATTAAAAATTTAACAAAGTAAGATTGAAATAATATTTAAGTAACAAAAACCCTGAAAAACCCGAAAAATCCGACAAAACTGAACCAGTCCAAACTGATATAGTTGGTTTGGTTTGGTTTTGATAAAATCCGAACCAACCCGGTCTATGTACACCCCTAATCAAACCTGTAAATGCTTGGATAACGCAAATATGACTGTATGAAGACAATCAAAGGAGAAATTGATTAACGAGTTTCTTCGAACTAGAATTTAATCAAGTAATTGATTGCGGAGTAAAGAAACATTAATTGATAGAAACTAAGGATCCACTAAACTGTATAGAGTAGTTCCCACAGTAACTGCAGTAACTAAAGAATACAACGATATTTACGTGAAAAACTCGAAGCTCACGGGATTAAAAATCACGACCTACACTGGTAGAATTTATACTTCACTAACTGAGCAAACTTTAGATTACAACCTATTGCAATCTAGGAATTAAACTTTTAATCCCTCAACCCTTACAATAACGCTTACATTTTAGCTCACCTTATCTCACCGTGTGGCTTCAAGTAATTCCTTTACTAGCAACACGCATATCAAGCTTACCTTATCTTACTGCATATGTATCAACCCCTAACAAAGAAAGATGTAACATGTTATGATAATTTAATTAAAGGCATGAAAAGAGTCTAAAAAACCTAAACCGGTAAAATATCATATATAGACCATGTACACACTCGTCATCTCGGGTACACATCTTTCACATAACACAAATAGCACAATCAACCCAAATCCTAAAGGGTAGTTCCCACACACAAAGTTAGGCAAGATACTTGCCTCAACTAGGCCAAATCAACCCTCGAATATAGCTTTCCCCTAAAATTCACCTCCACGCGGCTCAAATCTAACAAAAAATGATTAAATAACATCAAACAATGCAAGAGAAATTAATTACAATAGATGAAACTATGATCTTTATACATTTCCCCAAAAGTCAACAAAAGTCAACCCCGAGCTCGCCAGGTCAAAACTCGGGTCCAAAGATAGATTTCGACTACTCGTAATCTCACGAGTCTATATATGTGTTTTGTTTTCAATCCGAGTCCAAATCGACTCTCAAAACTCAAATCTTCATTTTTCAAAATATTGACAAAAATCCCCAATTTTCCTCTTCGATTCTCATAAATTTGATCTTAAATCTAAAATATAATCATGAAATAGAGTTGAAAATTGATTATAATCACTTATCCAATATTTGTAGATGAAAATCCCCTCTCCAAATCGCCTCCTACCGAGCCTAGGATTCTAAAATATGATAAAATAATATGAAATCCTGACTTTCTAACCTTTTGTTCAATTGCAGATGTCGCAATTGTGACACTGGGTGCAATTGCGAACCCTCGCAATTGCGAATAATTTCTCGCAACTGCGACACTGACAACCCAAGGTAAAATATCGCAAATACAACTATGGGTTCGCAAATGCGAACCCTTTTCCCATCACAAATGAGACAATATTCATCGCAAATGCAAACTCACCTACCCAGCCAAGAATTGCGAACAAGGCATTGCACTTGCGACACCTTAGATCCTCCTGCTATGTTCGCAATTGCGATGCTGGTGCTTGCAATTGCAACATCAAAGCACGAGCACACCAACAAATCTTGTTTTCAGTCCAATCCTTCTGAAACACGTCCGAAACTCATCCGAGCTCTCGGGGCTCCAAACCAAACATCCACACAAATCTAAAAATATCATACGAACTCGCTCATACGATTAAAGCATAAAAATAGCATCTAGAACTACGAATCAGACATCAAAACGTATGAATTTTAACGTAAAGTTCAAGAACTTCTAGAATTGCAACTAAGGATCCGAATACTATCAAAATCAACTCCAAATGTCACCAAATTTTGCAGACAAGTTCTAAATGACATAATGGACCTATTCCAAGTCCCAAAATAAATTCTGAACCCGATAGCCAAAAGTCAACCTACGGTCAAACTTCTAAACCTCAAATTATAAAGTTTTGGCAAAACAACATTAATCAGTCTACGGACCTCCAAAATCGATTTCGGGCAAATGTCCAAGTTAAAAATCATGATATGAACCTATTTGAGCCATCAAAACACCGTTACGGGGTCGTTTTCACAAAAGTCAAAGTTTGGTCAACATTTCTAACTTAGGCTTCTAAGCCAAGACCTAAAGGGTCTACATCAACCCGAAACCTTCTCGGAACGAAACCAATCAACCCCATAAGTCATAATACCAAAATTACACATGTGTGAAGCATCAAAAGGGGAAATGGGTCACAAATACACAAAATGACTGGTCAGATCGTTACATTCTCCCCCTCTTTAAACAAACGTTCGCCCTCGAACATGCATAGAGACATACCTAAAGTGACAAAAAAGTAAGGATAAAGACTCTGCATGTCAAGCTCAATCTCTCAGGTTGCTCCTCGGCTGGATGACCCGTCCATTGAACCTTCACTGAAGCAATGTTCTTTGATCTCAACTTCCGGACTTGTCTGTCCAAGATAGACACCGACACCTCAACATAGTCAAATCCTTGTCCAATTGGACTGAGCTGACGTCTAATACATGGGACGAATCACCATAATACTTCCGGAGCATGGAATCATGGAACACCAGATGAATTGCCGATAAGCTGGGTGGCAATGCAAGCTTGTAGGCCACCTCCCCCACTTTCTCAAGGATCTCGAAGGACCAAGTACCTAGGACTCAACTTCCCCTTCTTCCCGAACCTCATCACACCCTTCATAGGTGAAACCCTTAGAAAAACCCTATCTCCGACCATAAATTCTATATCACGAACCCTCCAATCAGCATAACTCTTCTGCCTAGACTATGTTGTATGAAACCGATCCTGAATCAACTTAACCTTCTCCAAGGCATCTCAAACCAAATCAGTGTCCAACGACCTAGCCTCACCGGGCTCAAACCAACCAACTGGAGAACGACACCGTCTCCCATATAGGGCCTCATAAAGAGCCACCTGAATACTCGATTAATAGTTGTTATTGTAAGCAAACTCTACAAGTGGTAAGAACGGATCCCAAGAACCCCTGAAATCCATAACACAAGCAAAAAGCATATCTTCCAAGATCTGAATGGTGCGTTCATAGTGTCCATCCGTCTGAGGATGAAATGTTATACTTAACTCAACCCGTGTGCCTAACTCATACTGCATAGATCTTCAAAAATGCGATGTGAACTGTGTGTCTCGATTGGAGATAAAAGATATCGGCACACCGTGGAGACGAACAATCTCATAGATATAGATTTCAGTCAGCTGCTCTGAAGAATAGGTAGTCACCACCGGAATAAAATGGGCCGACTTGGTCAACCTGTCCACAATCACCCATTAATGTGTAAAATTTCTTCAAAGTCCATGGGAGCCCAACAACGAAGTCCATGGTAACACACTCCCACTTCCACTCGGGAATCTTAAGTCTCAGAAGCAAACTGCTCGGCCTCTGATGCTCGTACGTCACTTGCTCATAGTTCAGCACCGAGCCATATATTCCACTATATCTTTCTTCATTCTCATCCACCAATAGTGCTACCTAAAATCTTGAAACATCTTAGAGGCACCCAGATGAATGGAGTATTGCGAACTGTGGGCCTTCTCAAGGATCAACACATGTAACCCATCTACATTGGGCATACATATACGGCACTACATCCACAACACACTGTCATCTCCGATAAAAACCTTCTTGGCATCGTCGTGCTGTACCGTGTCCTTAAGGACAAGCAAATGGGTGTCGTCATATTGATACTGTCTGATGCGCTCATATAAAGAAGACCGAGAAACCACGAAAGCAAGAAGCGACTAGGCTCCGAAGTATTCAATCTAACAAACTAATTGGCTAAGTCCTGAACATCCATGGCTAGTGGCCTCTCTACTGCCAGTAGATATGCCAAATTATACTCTCTACATTTCTACTCAAGGAATCGACCACCACGTTGGCCTTCCCAGGATGGTATAGAATAGTGACATCATTGTCCTTAAGCAACTCTAACCATCTCCGATGCCGCAAATTAAGATCCTTCTGCTTGAACAAATGCTGGAGACTCCGGTGGTCTGTATAGACCTCACATGGCACGCCATACAGATAATGCCTCCAAATCTTCAATATGCGCAATAGTGCCCAATTCCAAGTCGTGCATCAGATGATTATTCTCATGAACCTTCAACTTCGGAGACGCGTAAGCAATTACCCTACCATCTTGCATCAACACCATGCCAAGACCAATACGTGATGCATCACAATACACAGTGTAAGACCCCAAACCTGTAGGCAACACCAACACTGGGGATATAGTCAAAGCAGTCTTGAACTTTTGAAATCTCACCTCACACTCCTCAGACCATCTGAAAGGAGAACCCTTCTAGGTCAATCTAGTCATGGATGCAACAATAGATAAGAAACCCTCTACGAAACGGTGATAATACCCGGCCAAACCAAGGAAATTCCGGATCTTGGTAGCTTAAGACGTCCTGGGCCAACTCTGTACTACTTCAATCATCTTTGGATTTACCTTAATCCCCTCACTCGACACCACATGACTCAAAAATGCCATCGAATCAAGACAGAATTCACACTTTGAGAATTTTTCATACAATTTCTTCTCCCAAAAGGTCTGGAGCACGATCCTCAAATGTTGCTCATGATCCTCCAAGCTAAGGGAATATACCAAGATATCATCAATAAACACAATGAAAAATGAGTTAAGATATGGCTGGAATACAATGTTCATCATGTGAATAAATGCTACTAGGGCATTGGTCAACCTAAATGACATCACTAGAAACTTTTAGTAACCATACTGAGTCTTGAAAGCATTCTTCAGAATATTCGAAACCAAAATCTTCAGTTGATGATACCCTGACCTCAAATCAATCTTTGAGAACACTATAGCACCCTGTAGCTAGTCAAATAAGTCATCAATTCTCGGTAATGGGTAACTGCTCTTCACTGTAACCTTATCCAGCTATCTATAATCAATACACCACATAGAACCATCCCTCTTCTTCACAAATAGAACCAGAGCACCCCACGACGAAACACTCAGCCGAATGAAACCCTTATCAAGAAACTCTTACAGATGTTCCTTCAACTTTTTCAACTCCGATGGTTCCATACGATATGGTGGAATAGAAATAGGATGAGTACCCAGCACCAGGTCAATACCAAAATCGATATATTTATTGGGCGGCATGCCTGAAAAGTCTGATGGGAACACATCTGAAAAATCTCTCGCTACTGAAAATGACTCAATGGTAGGCGTATTAGCACTAACATCTCTCATAAAGGCTAGATATGCATCACACCCCTTCTCAACTATCCGATGTGCCTTAAGGAAAGACACAACCCTGCTAGGGATATAATCCAATGTACCCCTCCACTCTAATCGCGGCAAGCCTGGCATAGTCAGTGTCATAGTCTTGGTGTGAAAATCTAGAATAGCGTGACAAAGCGACAACTAGTCCATGCCCAACACATTAAAAGTCTACCATATTGAATAGCAATAGATCAACTTTGGTCTCAAAGCCAGCAATAACAACTAAACATGACTGATACACATGGTCCACAACAATAGAATCTCCCATAAGCGTGGACACATAAACAAGAGAACTCAAATATTCACGAGACATATCCAAATACAGAGCAAAGTAAGATTTGACACAAATGAATAAGTGGATCCTGAATCAAATAAGACTGATGCATCCTTATGACAAATCGGAACCATACCTATGATGACAACATCCGATGAAACCACCTCTGTCCTACCCGAAAAAGCATAGAATCTAGCCTGGCCTCCCCCTCTCGGGCGACCTCTACCCGCCTGACCTCCACCCCGACCTGGCGGTGTAGGTGGAGCGGCAACTGGGGCAGCGACCATGGCATGTGAAGACTGTGGACCAGGTGGAATCCTGGGAGCCTGAGTAGTCTGTGGAGGTGCACCCTTCCTAATTATGGGTAGTCCCTCACCATATGTCTAGTATCACCGCACTCAAAATAAGCTCTAGCTGGGCATGGATGCTGAAACTAGCTCTGGCCTGGTCGGCTAGACTTACTGCTGAAGGCACCCCCGTACAGGAGGTGCACTGGATAGTGGTTGAGAAAAATGTGCAACCTGAGACCTCGGAGTAGTCGGAGCACTGCTTGGAAGATGGAAGTGATGAATGAACTTGGCTGCTCACATAGCCTCGGCAATAAAGGGCTGCAACTGGAGCACATGCACCACTATATCATCCAGAATCTCTAGGCCTCATGTCCTCCCTGTCCTCCCACTCATGGCCCTGCATACCCTCTAACCTCCGCGCGACCTCTACTACCTGCTGACACGGATTATCCGTCTCCAACTTTTGAGCCATTCTGAATCTGATACCATAGTTGAGCCCCTCGATGAATCTGCGGACTCTTTCTCTCTCTCTTTCTATCTGACTGCAGAAACCAAGGCATATGCATGTCGGGACAAATCACTAAATTTGATAGCATACTCTGACACTGGCATGGTCCCTTGGCACATCTTCTCAAACCCGGTGTGGCAAACATCATGAAGGGTCTGGGGAACAAACTCCCTCAAGAATATCTCTGAGAACTGAGTCCAAGTGAGCGAAGCTGCATCGGCTGGGCTACCCTCCTCATAAGACTGCCACCACCTGTAAGCTGCTCCAGATATTTGAAATTTGGTAAAATCAACTCTACTCATCTCCACAAAACCCATAGTGCGGATAATACAGTGACACTTCTCTAGAAAACCCTATGCATCCTCGGTTGATGTGCCACTCTAAGTAAAAGGATGAAACTTTTTGAACCTCTCAAGTCTAAGATGCTCCTCCTCATATACGTCTGCCCTAACCTCGAGCTGAACTGGAACAACCGGTTGTGCTGGCATAACTCCCTGGACCTGATCAACATGGACCCGTTACTCTGGGTATGGGCTACGGCCTACGGGAGTCTAGGATCCTCCCCCGACCTGAGATGTAGCCGGTGCGGGGGAATCAATCCTGCTTGGGCCAGAGTACCGAACATGCTCAAAACCTGTGATAGGGTCTCCTAGAGTACAGGGATGACAACAGGTGCCTTGGGTGCATATCCCCCAACCGGAGCTACTGGTTGCTCGGGCAGGTCCTCTAGCTGTACCATGTGCCCCTCCTCGGCCTCTGCCTTGGCCTCGGTCTCTCGCGGATCTAGCAGGGGACATGAGTGTCTGATCATCGGATCAAGCAGTACGTGTCCTCACTGTCGGTAAGAGAATAGAAAGCCAAAGATTCAGATTTCGAAGTCAACCAATTCGCGCGATAAGGAATCAAAGAAGTGGAATTTCCTAACTATTCTGTAGCCTCTCCAACATAAGTAGAGACGTCCCTAGAGCTCTGATGCCAACTTGTCACGACCCCAATTTTCACCCTAGGATGTCGTGATGGAACCTAGTCTATAAGACTAGGTTAGCCTAATATGCATTAAAAAATAGCGAAAATAATAATAATACCTCAAGTTAAACCATTAAACTATCATAATAAAACTTAACAGTTTAGCTGTAAATAATTCCCCAAAACCAAGTGGAACAAAGACCTAAGATCTACGAGAATGTACTAATAGTCTAAGAATACAATACTGTTTTGGTATAAGAAATAAACAGTAGAATATCTAAAAGCAGAAGGTGACTTCGAGGCCTGCAAACGTCGATCAGCAATACCTTGAAGTCTCCAAAAGCAACTAATCAATCACTGGCATCTAGCACGGGGCAGATGTACCTGGATCTGCATAAAAATATATAGAAGCGTAGTATGAGAACACCACAACGGTACCCAGTAAGTATCAAGCCCAACCTCGGTAGAGTAGTGGCGAGGCCAAGTCAAGACACCTACTAGGAGAAAAGAAACTAAACATAGGATAGCATAATCTAAATATGGGAAACGAAGAAGTAAATGATAAGTAAACAATTTAATAATGTAAACTTATATGCATTTTAGCCTGCCTTATCTCACCGTGTGACTTCAAGTAATTCCCTTACTAGCAACACGCGTATCAAGCCCACCTTATCTTACCGCATGTATATGAACCCCTTCCCTTATACCACCGCATGAGAATCAATATTACAACACAATAACAACTCGCACATATGCCACAACTTGCCAAAATCAACAATACCAATAATTTCACAACAAATAGACCAATGCTCAATCACAATGTATACAATAATCTCAATAACAACAAGATGAATGAGGAATAGCCAACAAGGAAAAGTACCTCAACAATTAACAACTTAACCTCAATGTGATAACGGCTTTTAAAGTTCTACACCAATAACCCAACAAGAAGATATTTCATGAAATAACAACTTCAAGTAAGAAAGATTCAACAATAAAGAGGTAACAAGATAATAAGGAAAGTAACAACTCCAACTAAAGCATATGAGAGCAAATGTAACTAGTAAGAGGTAGAACAAGTGCTAACAACGTCAAATAAATCATGTAAGAGTATATTAATACATGTAAGAGTAGACTAACAAAGAAATATGTAAAATATTATGATAATTCAATTAAAGACATGAAAAGAGTCTAAATAACCTAAACTAGTCAAATACCGCATATAGACCGTGTACACATTCATCACCTCGTGTACACATATTTTACATAACACAAATAACACAATCAACCCAAATCCTAAGGGGTATTTTTCTCACAACAATTAGGCAAGATACTTATCTCAACTAGGCCAAATCAACCCTCGAATATAGCTTTTCCCTAAAATTCGCCTCCACATGGCTCAAATCTAACAAAAAATGATTTAATAACATCAAACAATGCAGGAGAAACTAATTATAATAGATAAAGCTATGATCTTTACACTTTTTCCAAAAAGTCAACAAAGGTCAACTTCGGGCGCGCCCGATCAAAAATCGGGTCCAAGGGTAGATTCCGATATATGTGTTTTATTTTCAAATCCGAATCCAAATCGACTCTCAAAACTCAAATCTTCATTTTTCAAAACTTTGACAAAAATTCCCAATTTTCCTCTTCGATTCTCATAAATTTGATGTTAAATCTAAGATATAATCATGAAATATAGTTGGAAATCAATTAGAATCACTTACCCAATATTTGTAGAAGAAAATTTCCTCTCCAAATCGCCTCCTACAGAGCCTAGGGTACTAAAATATGATAAAATGATATGAAATCCTGACTTTATAACCTTTCGTTCAGTTGTAGATGACATAATTGTGACACTGGGTTCACAATTAGGAAACCCTCACAATTGCGAATAATTTCTCGCTATTGCGGTACTGACAGCCCTAGGGAAAACATTGCAAATGCGATAGTGGATTCGCAAACTCGAACCCTGTTCCCATCGCAAATGCGACAATATTCATCCCAAATGCGAACTCACCTACCCAGCCCAAACTTCACAATTGCGAACCACGCATCACAGTTGCGACACTGAGAGCCCTCTGCTATGTTCGCACTTGCGACATCAGAGCACCATCACACCAGCAAATCCTATTTTCAATCTAATCCTTCTGAAACACGTTCGAAACTCATCCGATCCTCAAGGCTCCAAATCAAACATCCACATAATTCTAAAAATGTCATACGAACTCGCTCACATGATCAAAACACAAAAATAACATCTAAAACTATGAATCAGACACCAAAACACATGAATTTCAAAGTAAAGTTCCAGAATTTCTAGAATTGCAACTAAGTGTCCGAATTTCATAAGTCATAAAGCCAAAATTACACATCTGTGAAGCATTAAAAGGGGAAATGAGGCATAAATACACAAAACGACTGGTGCGGTCGTTACCATTTCCCCTAAGTCTCTGCGCCTACATCATGAGTCAAAATATCCCCAACCAACTTCTCCATAACAACAACATGCTATTTTTCAAGAGAAGTAAAGCATGTTTTAAGTCCATCACTTCCATATGTTTCACCTTCATTACCTAAAAATGTTGTAGTAGAAGAAGATGGAATATTACCTGATTTTGACGAGATATTAAGAACAACCTCCTCAATACTTGGAGTAGCAGAAAGACCATATGCAGGGACACCCTCAACTACACTAGGAACTGACATTTCATCCAATACCCCTTCCTCAACACGCTGACTTGACACTTCTACCCCTTCATCCCCTTCCACGATTTCTTTTATAGTTTGAAGAAAGCGAGAAGTAGAGGTAGTCCATTCTGAGTCGACTTTCTCTGTTGTAGCAGAAGAAGAGGGAGAAGAAACAAACCTTTTAGGATTTAGGCTCTTATGGGTACGATGTGGACCAGAACTATATGGTGTAGGAGAGGAAACTATGGATTTTGGTTGGTTGGAAATTGGGGCTTCAGTGGGTGAAGGTTGTGGCTCTGATCCATATGGTTGTGCCTCATGAGATGGAAACACACCAGGATTTTCTTTAGTGGGTTTAGGAGACATAGTCTATGGTGAAGTCATATTGATTTTTGAGAGCAAGAAGACACAAAAAGGAGGGATTATGAGAAGATAGGTGTTCGATGTAGAAAGTGAGGAGAGAGAATGACTTTTAGGGTATATAAAGTGAAAAAGGGGACCGGTTACAAATGGGTGTGAGAGAAGAGATGGGTATTCGGGTCGGTTTGTACTGGGTACAACTTTTGAGTTCAAAATACATCAAAAGATGCAGAAGTAACTAATGACGTGGTGCTCTAGCAGGTCCAGATGCATATAAGTATAAGAGGAACTACTAACCTGAGCCATAGGAACCAGGTTCCTTGACAAATTTTGAAAATGTGAGCATCAACTTCCAAATAGTTGCAATGTCATTTGGCACTTGTTTGTCTTGAATTTGCCATGGGTGTCTACCTATAACTGTATAGAATTAAGTTAGAGGTCACCAGAAAACACTTTTTAGTAATTTACTTACCATCCTTTCATAGCCAATCATCGAGGGACCAGTTTCTCAGTCCATCTTGATCAACCCCAACTCCAGATGATTTCTTTCAAAATGTTCTCTGCTCAGTGCTTGGGTGAAGATATCTGCTACTCGGTCCTCCGTTTTGCCAAACTTCATACAACTAAGTTCTTTTTCAACACTATCCCCCAAGAAATGATGTCGCAATCAATGTGCTTTGTCCTCTTATGGTGAATCGGATTCTTTGCCATGTTGAGAGCACTTGTGTTATCATATAATAATGGCACACGGTCTGAAAATACACCAAAATCTTCTAGTTGTTGCTTGATCCATATTAGTTGGGCACAACAGGAAGAAGCTGCCACATATTCAGCTTCTATAGTAGAGAGGGCCATCGAATTTTGTTTCTTTGTGCCCCATGAGATCAAGCATGACCCCAGAAAATGTGCCATTCCAGATGTACTCTTTCTATCCACCAAATATCCAGCGTAGTCAGCATAAGCATACCCAATTAAGTCAAAACTATCTCCTGAGGGATAGTAGAGGACCAGGTCCTGCGTTCCCTTGAGATACCTCAGGATTCTCTTGGTAGCCTTTAAATGAGATGCTTTTGGACTTGATTGAAATCTAGCACACAACCCAACAGTGAACACAATATCAGGTCTGCTGGGTGTCAGGTACAGAAGTGATCCAATGATACTTCTATACATAGTTTCATTTACAGAGGAACCAGGTTCGTCCATGTCTAGACGAGTAGCTGTAGCTATGGGAGTATCAATGGTCTTTGAGATTTCCATTTCAAATCTTTTCAGCAGCTCGTTGATATAATTCTGCTGACTTATCGTAGTTCCTTTAGAGGTTTGCTTTACTTATAACCCAAGGAAGAAGTTTAGTTCCCCCATCATACTCATCTCAAATTCATTTCCCATGAGATTTGAAAACTCCTCACAAAGGGAATCATTTATTGTATAAAACATGATGTCATCAACATAGACTTGCACAATCAGTAGGTTCCTCCCTCATTTCTTTAGAAATAAGGTGTTGTAAATTTTCCCTCTAGTGAAGCCATTCTCTAGAAGGAACCTAGATAATCTCTTATACCATACACGAGGGGCCTGCTTCAATCCATATAGAGTTTTGTCGAGTTTGAAGACATGTTCAGGATATTCATGACATTCAAAGTCAGGTGGTCGCTTGACTAAACTTCCTCCTTCAGATATCCATTCAGAAATGCATTTTAACATCTATTTGGAACAATTTGAATTCTATATGAGAAGCAAATACAATAAGAATTCTAGTGGATTCTATTCTAGCAATAGGAGCAAAAGTTTCATCGTAGTCAATTTTTTCTTCTTGATTGTAACCTTGGACCACCAATCTAGCTTTGTTTCTTGTTGTATTACCAAACTCATCAAGTTTATTTCTGAACACCCACTTGGTTCTAATCATTGTTCTATCTGAGGGCCGATGAACCAGGTGCCACACTTTGTTCCTTTCAAATTGATGGAGCTCTTCTTGTATAGCTGAAATTCAGTCGGCATCTTTCAATGCTTACTTGGTGTTTTTTGGCTCAATTTTAGACAAGAAAACTGAGAAGGAAAACATATTTCTTGCCTTGGATCTATTTTGAATACCAGAATCCAGAGGAGTGATCACATTTTGAAGAGGATGTGAACTCATATGCTTCCAATTAGAAACTTGAATTTTAGAGTGTGAGGGACCAGGTTCCTCCATATTTGACCTATCATTGGCATCAACAGAGGTAAGAATGCTACTTTTTTGTTTTGTATCAGGAGTACCTAACACAGTATAAGAAACTCTATTTTTAGCTTCAGTTGCGGTGATAGAGGGACTAGATTCCTCTATTTCAACTGGAAGTTCTGCTGCATCGTCTTCACCAGTCTCCTTGACTTGACTCATTAGATCTATTTTTCCATTTGCCATATCAATAGTCTCTCCCGGGACATTTGAGAAATCTCCATCTTGATCATCTTTATCATGTGAATCCTTCCCACTTGAGTGGTAAGATTCATCAAAGATCACATGTACGCTTTCCTCTACACATTAAGTCCTTTTTTTGTAGACTTTGTATGCTTTACTTTGAGAGGAGTATCCAAGAAAGATTCCTTCATCACTTTTTGCATCAAGTTTTCTCAATGCTTTCTTACCATTATTGAGAACAAAGCATTTGCATCCAAATGCTCTTAGGTAAGCCAACTTTGGTTTTCTCTCATTAAGCAATTCATAAGGAGTTTTATCAAGTAAGACCTGATCATGCACCTGTTAATCAAGCGACATGCAGTATTTACTTCTTCAGCCCAAAAAATCTTTGGCACACCACTTTTAATCAACATTGTCCTAGCCATATCTTCGAGAGTCCTATTTTTTCTTTTCACAACACCATTTTGTTGAGGTGTTCTGGGAGAAGGAAAGTTATGACTTATACCATTTTCAGCACAGAATTCATTAAACTTGGCTTTGCCAAACTCAGTGCCATGATCAAATCTGATACTCACAACATTATAGCCCATCTTCACCTAAATCTGCTTCACAAAGGCAACAAAAACTGGAAAGGTTTCATCCTTGGTCTTCAGAAATAAAGTCCATATGAATATGGAGTAGTCATCAACAATCACAAAGATGTACTTATTTCCTCCTCTGCTAGGTATTCTCATAGGTCAACACAGATCCATAAGAAGAAAATCCAGTGGCCTTGAGGTTCTCACTTCCTTCTTTGGTTTGAATAAGGACCCGACCTGCTTCGCTTTTACAAATGCATCACACACTTTGTGATCCTTAAAACTTGACTATGGCAGCTCGCGAACCAGGTCCTTCTTGATGAGCTTGTTTAATAATGAAAAGATTGCATGTCCTAGTCTTCTGTGCCATAGCTCGGCATCATCATCAACAACACTTAGGCATGTAATATCACCACCATTCAGAGAATCAAAGTATGCAATGTAGATGTTCTTAAACCTTTTTGCAATCAAAATTACTTCACCAGTTATGAGATTAGTAACACTACAAGATTTTGACAAGAACTACACTTTGTTCCTTTTGTCACAGAATTGAGAAACACTCAACATGCTATATTTCAAGCCATTTACATAATACACATTTTCAATTTAGTGGGAGAGTGTTTTGCCAATCTTTCCAACTCCCAGAATGTATCGCTTTTTGCCATTTTCAAAGGACACACTCCCACCTTGCAGGGCCTTGAGTGAGAGGAAATCATCAATTCTTCCAATCATGTGTTTAGAGAAGCTACTAACCATGTACCATTTTTGACTGCTTCCCCTCACTACTGCCTGCACAAAAATATTTGAGATTAGACTTAGGAACCCAAACAAGTTTGGGTCCCTTGTATTGATGGAATGGGTGAATCAGACTTCTTTTTATCTATGCAGGCATCACATATTTCTTTTTCAAAAAATCAGGTTCCTTAGTAGTAGGTACTTTTACAGCAAAAACTTTATTTTTCTATTGAGACTAAAGTTTGCCTTTGCAAGAGTCCTTGTAATGACCAGTTTTGCCACAATGAGTACAGAGCCACTTATCAGTCATAGTAACATATTTGCTATGTAGATTATAGGGAGCTTTAGCCTTACGGAACCTGATTCCTTGCATATTCCCCACATTATTTTTATACATAGAAGTGATTGTATCATAGGACCAGGTCCACTTAAGTGACTTATCTAGATCATTTTTAACCATGTTTAAGTCCTCCTGAAGTTGTCTATTCTTTTCAAGCTCAGCTACAAGACTTAATTTGACATTTTTGAGTTCATTTTCAAGCTTAAGTTATGCCTCAGTTGTTACTTCCTTTCCCTTATGGTTGTTCATGCAATTTCCAATTTGATATTTTAACATGGTAGTTTCCCTCATTATTTCTTCCACTGTTTCCTTCAGATCTACAACTACAATCACCAAATCATATCTCTTGTTCCACCTCTCCAATTTCCTCATTTAAAGCATTTTTTTAATCATTAATGAGGTTGTGATATGCACCAATTAAAATATTTTCTAAAGAGACCAGCTTCTTTTAAGAGTAATATTTCAAGTTTCTTTGAAAGTCAAAAAAATTTACCTCATCATCGTCATTGTCTTCTTCATCATCATCAGATTTTGCCATGAGTGCAAATATAGAGTCATACTCCGTAGATTCACTTTCAATAGCTATCATGGAGGTGTCTCCTTGGTCATCATCACCTTTAAATTCGCCAGAGGTATCTCCCAAGCAGCCAGAGCTTGCTTCACAACATTGTCAGCAACATCTCTTCTCTTGAACCTTCTGTCAGGGACTAGTTCCTCTTGACCACCTTGTCTGCGTTGTGTTTGTAGTAGTCCTGCTTGTGGAGAGGACACTCTTTGATGAAATATCCTAGCATTCCGCACTTGTGGCTGCAATCATGTCCTTTGGTATTTCTGCTAGAGCTACCTTTCTTGGGAATTCGTCTATTTCTACGAACTAATTTTTGGAATCTACGAGTAAGATAGGTCATGTCTGTTTCATCACCACTTGATTCACTGTTTTCCGCCTTGAAAACCAAGTTCTTCTCCTTTTTGGGCTCTCTACTTTCAAGATCCTTCTTCTTCTTCACCTCATAGGTTTTCATATTTCCAATGAGTTCATCAATGGTCAGCTTCTGCAGACCCTTGGCTTCCGTGATAGTATTGACTTTACTCTCCCAGGAACCTGGTAACACACTAAGTATTTTCCTAACCAGTTTGTTTCTTGGGATAACGTCTCTAAGGTAGTGAAGCTCATTGATGATTAGGGTAAAACGCATGTGCATGTCCTGAATGGACTCATTCTCCTTCATCTTGAAAAGTTCATACTCATTAGTAAGCATATCGATTTTTGACTGCTTGACCTAAGTAGTTCCCTCATGTTCAGTTTGGAGAGCTTCCCAGATCTCCTTGGCAGACTGACATGCTGAGATGCAATTGTATTTATTTGGTCCAATCCCACAAACAAGAATCTTCTTAGCCCTGAAGTTCTCCTCGATGGCCTTTCGATCAACATCATTGTACTCATTTCTTGTCTTTAAAACTATAACTGTTTCCTCACCAATGATTTTCACGGGGACAAAAGGTCCATCACATATCACATCCCAGAGCTCTGAATCCTCAGCCATGATAAAAATCATGCATTCTCGCTTTTCACCAACCATAGTATTAGCCATTGAATCTTAGTGGTCTGTTGTCCTTCTTTGAAGTTTGGTGGAGCAGCCATATAGATCCTTTCTAGGTATTAACCTTTTAGAAAGAACCTCCTCTGATACCAATTGATAGAAACTAAGGGTCCGCCAAACTATATAGAGAACCTGATTTCTCTATCAATTCCCACAGTAACTGCAGTAAGTAAAGAACACAACGATATTTATGTGAAAAAATTCAAGCTCACGAGATTAAAAATCACGACCTGCACTGGTAGGATTTCAAATTAATTAACTAAGCAAACTTTAGATTACAACTTGTTGCAATCTAGGAAGTAAACTCGTAATCCCTCAACCCTTACAATAACTCTATTGTAAGCCTCTTTGCAATAACTCTATTACAAAGTAACAAACTTGACTAACTCTAGTCAAAATAACCAAAGCGATAATGGTTTAAAATATGTCATATTGAGTTCTTCTGAAAAGTTGTGTAGGAATTACAATTCAATAACATAAGACAAAGACATAACAATACAAAGGACACAAGTCTTAATCAGTGCTGAGATTTGGTCCTTTGCTTTGTAGCTGCTTTGTTGTTCAATGCTCTTAGGGAAACAAGGGCGGTTGCACACTTGAGAGAGTAAATGTTTTAGGTTTGCAAGTGTTAAGTGAAACCACTTGCCTCATGTTGATAATATATATGTGAGGTCATGAAAGATGATGCAAGGGAGTGTCCGGTACACTGCACGCTTCAATAGTGTTGTTGTACCGTTGTGAGTACAATGCAACAACTTTAACAACTGTAGAGTTGACTTGTACTGTGACCGGAGGAACTGATCTCTATCTGTTCCTTCTGATGTTCCCTCATCTGATTTCATTGAGAATTGAACCAGACATCTGACTAGTTACTCTGAACGCAATGAAACTAATTGTAACAGATTTTTTATCGCATTCTCTCATGAAGTTTATCAAATCATCAAAACTAACGACGCATAACTTATCATTAATCAAGTAATTAATTTTTGCTAAAAGATGTATTAATTGAACTTTGCTAACCTCTTAAAATCATTATTGTAGGATAATCGTACTCTGCCGTCCACTAAGGCTCACTCTCCCTTATTTATTTATTTTTGTGTTTTGAATTTAAATTCAATATATTGATAGTATAATAATATTTACACTATTTGTTGAAATTAACCTGTCATAAATCTTTTCTAAGTTATCAATTGTTCTTTCTGTTTTATTTTATACAATCTTTATAGACAGGGTACGAAGGTTTAAAAATGATGTTATTAAAATTTATTGTCTTAAACATGTCAATATTTGTGTGACTCTAAAAGCTTGTCATTACGAATAAAGAGTTACGTTAAATTGCTTACATAATTAGCAAAGATCATTCTATTTAAAATTAGACAAAAAAGAATAGAAAATCAATCTTATGATAAAAATTATTTGTAATTTTTTTAAGGGGCCGATTATATAAATATTAAGTCAGCTTATAAACTTAAAGCTAGAATATATAAAATTTAAAGTGAAATGCTCTTGTTTTTACTTTTTGATTTATTTTATTTGAAACCTGCTGATTATAGAAGACAAAAAATAGTTCTTCTATTTTATTTTATGTGACACATTTACTATTAGGAGAATTAAAACAATTATATTTTAATGTATATTATAATATCTAAAATTGCTAGTTATTGTAATTTATAGTATATTTTATTAATTTTTAACTATATAAATTTTAATTTTAAAAAATTTATAATTTTATATTTGAATTCACACATAAAATTGAATCCCTCCGTTTCAGTTTATGTGAATCTATTTCCTTTTTGGTCCGTTCCAAAAAAATGACTCATTTCTAAATTTGGAAACAATTTAGCTTAAACTTCCAATTTTAACTTGACTGAAAAACTTTTATAACCAAACAAATACTCTAGACCCCTTTTTGACTTATTTAGAATTAAAAATTCAAAAAATCTTTTATTTTTTTTAAACTCCATATCCAATAAAATAGGTTCACATAAATTGGAACAGAGAAAATAACTTACATTGACATTGGTACTCACTGACTCACGTAAAGTGGAATGGAGGGAGCCGTATACATTTTGGACCTAATAACAACCGTATCTATCGCCCGAGCATAATCGTAAACAGTTGATGTCTACCTCCTAATCGTAAACAGTTGACAAATACTGCAACGTGTCAACTGATCAACAATAAGAACCTGCCCATTTTCCACGTTAAATAAACGTGGCGCCACTTCGTTCTCTCTCCCAACGCCAATAAAAATCCTACAAAATGCGCTCTTTTCCTTCATCTTGCTAACAAACAGATCGAATAGAAAGCAATTCGTGAAAACAGCTAAAGGCTAAAGCAAGCTTTACTAGTTACTAGGAGGAAAAGAAAATGCAGGGAGTTAATGAGAAAGCAGCTAATGCAGCAGCCTCAGCAAAGTGTGGCATGGAGAAAATCAAGGCCGCCATTGAAGAAAAGGTATCATCTCTTCGTTAATATATTATATAGTACACATTCCCTTCAAGTGCTTTTTGTAAGGTACTTTCTCCTCCGTGAACTTATAACCATTTCAAAGTGTTTTTAAATATTTAAATTTTGTTTAAAAAATAAAATATTATATAGGAAATTAGTTTACATGAACAAGAAAGTATATTTTTAAGACTTACATGGTCAATTATAGTTAATGTGACAAATATAGGTTCTTAGTCGTGTCAGTACGTGCACTGTATTTGCACAACAAACAATTGGATTATTCTTTTGACTTGAAAAAAATCAGCTTCCTAATATAAAGTTAACAGGCAGAGACTGTAAAACATTGGGTGTAATAACCGGCCATTTATAGTTTGTAACATATTTAACAGGCAGAGAGAATCACAACTAGGGACCCATTGAAGAAAGAGATGGCAACAGAGAAGAAAGATGACAGGAAAACTGCTGCTGAGCTGAACAAGAGAGAAGCCAAGGATCAAAATGCAGCTACAAGGTATGTGCATTTATCTTCAGCATTAACACACAAATAGAATTACCCATTTTTAAATTTAGAGACAATGTAATTAAAAAAGAATTAATTTATTCTAAACAAAAACCTTTTATAGTCATACAAATAATATCATATGCAAATGAATATTTAAAATTATAAGTTTCAATAGAATTATAATTACAGAAAAGTTAAGACATGTTTAATATTACATATTTCAAAAGTCTTGTTTATTTTATATTTTTTAAATTTCAAAAGTTTGTTTTTTTTAACTTCGCTTGTTCAGTCAAATAAGCTTCCACGTAAGTTAGAATGGAGGGAGTATAAATATTGAAGTATAATTTCAACTTATTAAATTTGAATTTTGAATTCTCTTATTAAATTTGAACTAGTATTAGAACCTGTGCGTGATCAATTTTAAAGAATATTAAATATTTTAAATTATAATTTATCTTTTAGTATATTATACCATGTCGCATTAATAGAAATTCAACTGACCTCTTTCTTCTCAATACAATAATTCATTAACTAAGCGATATGAACTTAATAGCTTGTTTGGATGGATGTTACATATTGTTTGTTTTATAATATATCGTATTGTATTGTATTGTACTGCATCGATTGATAAATATAATATTTGAATAGATTGTGTCATTTGCCATCGTTTCATGATATCACGCACCAGCAATATGAAGAATAAACTTGCATATTATAAAGAAAAATTACGATACGAGATAAAATTACTATATAAATGATAGAATAAAATTATTTAATAATAATGAAGGGTGAGATTGACGATGCGACCATACCAAATCGGTCGTTACATAAAGTGTCACATTTCAGTCGTTACGTATACAATAAAATTTTAAGTAACAATCAAAACAAACATCATACTTAAAGTAACAATACGATACAATTCAATAGGTAACAACCACTCAAACAAGCTGTAAAGAAAAAAAACAATCTATGCAGTCATCGTATAACATTTTTGTTTCTTTTTTTCTTTAATATAAGTTTTATTATTTACTATTATTACATTATTAAAATGACGTTTTATTATCGCAACACTTGGCTTAATATCGTTGTCCACTACTCCTTTTAACATAGCACAACAATATTTCTTACTTCTCAAAAATATTATTTTTAAAATTTTATTTTATTATTCACAATTCTTTTGGTTTTATTCATTTCTAATTTTACATATAATTGAAAAACTATCATATTTAAATTAAATTGTAATTTTAAATTTTTTTAAAGTATAAACAGATAAGTAATGTTTTACTATTTTGTCATAAGTCTACTGATATTCTTAATAATTACTAATTTTTTGTATTATTTGCCATAAGTAAATGAACTTTTTTTTAATCTCAACTCAAATATTTCTATGTGTAAATTCAAATAATATAAATTTCGCAATTTGAATTGGCAGTTTTCTTTTTATAGATATAGACTATCATATTAGGATGAAACTACTCCCCAATTTGAAATGACATTTTCTCGTTTATTTATTTTAAAATAATTTTAAAACTTCAACTTTATTTGAACTTCGTCCTAAAAATTTACACTTGTCATCTTATGATTATGCTACTTGGCATCATATAATTGTTTTACTTCTCTTACTATATACAGATAATGATTAATAACATATAATGTATACTTTAATTCTTTTTAATTTAAATTCAAAAATAAACTAGTAATTACCTAACTTAATTAACTTTATCCTAATTTGTCAAGTGGTTTATTGTGAGTCTGTTACTTGGCTTAACGTGATTATCTTCTCCTCTCCTTTTAATAATATATATACAGAAGATTCCGAATTCTTTCTTCCATAGAGATGGTGGAGCTCAGGGTTACACTACTACCGGGGCGCCAGAATACTCAACGACTGCTTATGACCCAACAGAAGACGTGACTGGAGGTGGAGGGCCAATGCGCTCCGGCCATCCGACTTCGGCGGGAATTATACAAGATTCCAGTTTTCCTTGTTGATCTAGCACTCTTTAGAAGAATAAATGTTTTGGTTCAAGTAATAGGACGAGAAGCAGCTAACTCTTTGGTTTCTGTGAATAAAAAGGTTGTATAAATGACACTTGTATGTGGATATGCTTGGTGTGTACTTTGACCACAACATGCATAAAATAAAGAAACCACACTCTGTTTCTGTATGAGTTTTGTCATCGCAAATTTCATGGTGCAGTTAATTATCTCTTGTTCGTATATATTGGAGATTTGGAGTTGGAGTTGGGCGCACGCTCTCTCACTCTCCGACAAACACACGCACTCACTATAAAATGTGTTGTATTGTATTGAATCTTGGGTTGGAGATTTGTTTACAGAAAAGGAACATTCACTATGATGATGATGCCAGTAATTAATTCATTTTATAACTTCGAACTCTTGCTCATTGGAACTCTTGCTTAGTGGAATCAATAATTATCAAAAGAATTAGTGGATCTGTTCCTTTCAAAATGGAAATGGGCCAGGATTTGAATTTATCATCTGATTGGATCGATGTCATGATTATACGCATTTTATATTAGATAGAATTATATACCTATAACGAGAAGGAGAAACTACCCAGCTAAGCACTTTTTTAAAATTATTTAAGAAAATGATATCACTTTTTGTTTATTCCATAAATAACAGGATATCACTTTTTGTTTATTTCATAAACAGCAGATTGTTTTTTCGTAATTAGCATATTCCAAAGATTATGGGACAGTTAATTAATCAACACACATCACAAATCATGGGATTGCCATTTATTTTCATACTCTCTTCTTTCATCTTCTATTTTAAAAGTTACCTCATAATCATCTTATCTACACGTTTTTTTTTTTATTTCTTTTTTTCTTTTGACACCATATTATGTAGCTATTCCTCCTCTCTCTCTCCTCTTCGACTTTCTCTCCCCCCGAAATTTCTCCCAGCCCTAACGGCTAGTTCACTTCCAGCGACCAGTACAACGCCGGCGACCACTCCCCCCAAGGTAAATCCCCTCTCTCTCATCCCCACCTCTCTCACATCCCCCGCCTCTCTTCCCCGTCTTGTTCTTCTCCCCTCCCCCACTGCCGGCGCGACGCCGGTGACGGTCGTCTGGTCGCCCTCTCTCTTCCAAGTTCTCGGAAAGATCCCCTTCCCCCTCCCCGTCTCACTGCCCTCCCGTTTGCCCCTATCCCTCTCCTCTCCCGTTTGCCCCTGTCCCTCTCCCCCTCCCTTTCTTTCCTTCTTCTCTTCCTCTTCGTAGTACTTGTGTGTTAGACCAAATATCCCCCCACTTGTTTCCTCTCCTTTTCTCTTGTTTTTCTCTTCTTTGCGTTTGTTAGGGCTCCACCGGTGGTAGCGGAGGCAACACCCTTTGTTTTTTTTGGTCTTGGGTTTGTTGTGTCTTTCAGGTATTACGTGGTGGCTATTGGAGACGAACGAGGAACAGACGCGCAAAATATAGGAGGACTGCTAGGGCAAGTAGCAATAAGGGGCGGTGGAAAATTGGACGTGAATGAGCCAGGTGCCGCAACAACGTCGTGTGCACCAAGACAACCTCCAGGTTATATTCTCGGGAGTTGGTACCTCCCGCATTCCTAATCTTCTTTCCCTTGTGTTAGTTAAATCGCCGCCTTTTTAGTTCGCATTAGTGTTAGGCATTCCATGAGCTGCAACTTGTTTTCTCCTAGTCTGGTCCGTTTGCCTAGTGCGAGTGAGTGATTCTCCTTAGTCTGTTATATGTATAGTGGTTGTAGTTCGGGATGGTAGAATAAGGTCATGTCCTCGGAGAGGCCAGGGGCCAGGGGTGGGGCATAAGTCAGGGGTGGGACGGGAGGCAAGAGAGTAAGGGGCACAAAGGGTACCTATAGGTTGAGAATTGGGTCCTGGAACATAGATACATTGACGGGTAAGTCTATAGAGCTGGCGAAGATCCTGAAGAAGAGAAAGGTCAATATAGCGTGTGTCCAATAGACTCGGTGGATAGGATCGAGGGCGAGGAATGCGAACGAGTACAAGCTGTGGTACTCTGGAGTCCTGAAGGGTAAGAATAGTGTAGGCATTCTGATGGATAGGGAACTTAGAGAGTCTGTGGTAGCGGTTAGACGGGTGAATGATATGTTAATGTCTATTAATTGGTGATTGGAGAGAGCACCCTAAATGTCGTGAGTGCCTATGCGCCGCAAGCGGGCTTGGATAGGGAGGTCAAGAGGCGCTTCTGGAAGGGGTTGGATGAGATTGTGCTTAGTATTCCGCCTGCTGAGAGGTTATTTATAGGAGGGGATTTCAATGGTCGTATTGGGTCGACTGCAGGCGGCTATGGCGAGGTGCATGGTGGTTTTGATTTTGGGGATAGGAACGCAGGAGGTACTTCATTGCTGGATTTCGCAAAGGCATCTGAGCTGGTGATTGCTAACTCTAGATTTCCAAAGAGGTAGGACCATTTGGTTACTTTTCAGAGTACGGTGGCGAAGACTCAGATTGACTATCTTCTCCTAAGGAGGTGCGACAGAGGGCTATGCCAGGATTTCAAGGTTATCCCGGGTGAGACCCTTGCGACACAGCATAGGCTCTTGGTGATGGACATCGGTATTATGATGAAGAGGAAGAGGAAGACTGTACGAGTTCGACCGAGGATCAGGTGGGGAGCCTTGACTAAGGATAAAGCTCAGGAGTTGGAAGGGAGGTTATCGGCTGTGGAAGCTTGGAGGAGCAGTGGGGACGTGAGCATTATGTGGTCGACGACGGCGGATTACATACGAGAGGCAGGGAGAGAGGTGTTGGGAGTCTCGAAGGGTTACGCTGGTAGGAACAAAGGCGGCTGGTGGTGGAATGAAGTGGTTCAACGTAAAGTGGAAGCGAAGAAGACGACATACCTGAAGCTAGTTGGGAGCATGTGCGAGGTAGAGAGAAGTGCGAACAGGGAAAGGTATAAGGTAGCTAGGAAGGAGGCGAAACTGGCGGTCACGGAGGCTTAGACTGCGGCTTTTAGTCGTCTGTACGAGGAACTAGGAGCCAAAGGCGGGGAGAAAAAATTATTCTGTCTGGACAAAACGAGAGAGAGGAAGGCCCAGGATCTGGACCAAGTGAGGTGCATCAAAGACGAGGGCGGTAGTGTATTGATGGGAGAGGCCCAGATTAAGCGGAGATGGCAGACTTACTTTCAAAAACTTCTGAATGAAGACGAGGATCAGGATATTGTGCTAGGCGAGTTGGGGCATTCCGAGAGCCTCCGCGATTTTGGGTACTGTAGGCGCATCAAGGTTAGGGAGGTTGTGGGGGCTATGCGTAAGATGAGCAGGGGCAGAGCTACCGGGCCTGATGAGATTCCGGTCGAATTTGGGAGGTGTGTGGGTAGAGCAGGCTTGGAGTGGTTGACTGGGTTGTTTAATATTATTTTCAGGATGAAGAGGATGCCGGACGAGTGGAGGTAGAGTACGGTGGTTCCGTTGTACAAGAACAAAGGTGACATCTAAAGTTGTAACAACTATAGGGGTATCAAATTATTAAGTCATACCATGAAAGTTTGGGAGAAGGTAGTAGAAGCGAGGGTGAGGAGGACGGTGTCTATATCAAATAACCAGTTCGGGTTCATGTCGGTTCGTTCTACTACGAAAACTATGCACCTTATTAGGAGGTTGGTGGAACAGTACAGGGATAGGAAGAAGGATTTGCACATGGTGTTTATTGATCTGGAGAAAGCATATGACAAATTTCCTAGGGAGGTTCTTTGGAGGTGCCTAGAGGCTAAAGGTGTGCCGGTTGCTTACATTAGAATGATTAAGGACATGTATGATGGATCTAAGACTCGGGTTGGGACAGTAGGAGGTGACTCTGAGCATTTTCCGGTTGTTATGGGGTTACACCAAGGATATACGCTCAGCCCGTTCTTGTTTTCTTTGGTGATGGATGCACTGACACATCATGTTCAAGGAGAAGTGCCATGGTATATGTTATTCGCTGATGACGTTATTCTGATTGACAAAACGCAGAATGGCATTAACGAGAGGTTGGAGATTTGGAGACAGACCCTTGAGTCTAAGGGTTTCAAGTTGAGCAGGACGAAGACGGAGTATCTTGAGTGTAAGTTCAGTGCCGAGCCGAGGGAAGCGAGCATGGACGTCAGGCTTGGATCGCAAGTCATTCCCAAGAGAGACAGTTTCAAGTACCCTGGGTCGATTATCCAGGGGGATGGGGAGATCGACAAGGATGTCACACACCGTATTGGGGTGGGGTGGATGAAATAGAGGTTAGCATCTGGAGTCCTGTGTGATAAGAAAGTGCCATCAATACTCAAAGGTAAGTTTTATAGAACGGTGGTTAGGCCGGCCATGATGTATGGGGATGAGTGTTGGCCAGTTAAGAACTCACATATCCAGAAGATGAGAGTAGCAGAAATGAGGATGTTGAGGTGGATGTGCGGGCACACTAGGATGGGTAAGATTAGGAATGAAGATATTCTGGAGAAGGTGGACGTGGCTCCCATTGACGACAAGATATGGGAAGCGAGACTCAGATGGTTCGGGCACATTCAGAGGAGGAGCTTGGATGTCCCGGTAAGGAGGTGCGAGCGGTTGGCATTGGTGGGTACGAGGAGAGGTAGAGGGCGGTCTAAGAAGTATTGGGGAGAGGTGATCAGGCGGGATATGGCGAGGCTTCAGATCTCCGAGGATATGACACTCGATAGGAAGATGTGGAGGTCGAGCATTAAGGTTGTAGGTTAGGAGGTAGTTGAGTTCATTTAGTCTACTAGCGTGAGGCTAGGCTGATAGGATTTAGTCTTAGACTGCTAGTGGCCAGTGTTGTGTTTTCACTACTCTTCTGTTATTTACTGGTCATTATTTCTGCTTTCCATTTATTCACTGGTTCTTGCGATGTCGCGATTGTTTACATGTTTTTTATTGATGGTACTGATATATTGTCTCTTTTTGTCTTTTCGTCTTCTTGACCCTAGGGTCTTTCGGAAACAGTCTCTCTACCCCATCGGGGTAGAGGTAAGATCTGCGTACACACTACCCTTCCCAGACCCCACTTGTGGGACTATACTGGGTCGTCGCCGTTGTTGTTGTTGATGTTGTTGTTGTTGTTTTGACACCATATTATGATCAAAGCTGTGAATTAAATTTAAAACTGCTCTTCGGTTTAAAAAGATTTTCAACCAGCAGAAAATTCCTCGCTGGCCACCACGTCGGAAATATCTCTTACCAACTTTAAATTTTTAACTTATTTACCAATTCAAATATACCTGATATATTTCAAGGTATATTATTATTTTGATGAGATTATACAATATCGTTATACATGATTTATAATGTGTTGAAACCACAGGCATAAAATACATCTTTATTATTTATATATATATATAAAGATATATTTTATATTTTTCAAAACATACATGTTTATACTACATAAATATATATACTTAAGGTATTTTATTATACCATGCATAAATAGTTTATAATGTGTATATACCACATATATACCTTACGTGTTTTCTTTTTCTAAAATATACCGGATGATATATAATTTCAATATGTAATTGTTAAATACAAAATATGTCGATATATAGGGGATATCACATATAGTAATATACAAGATAAACTTAAAAATAAGATACATGTATCATATCAAATTATCAATTCAATATACGAGATTATACAATTATCTTTTCTTAATTGTATTTATTTGTAAAACATATTTGAAAGATAATATTTTGAGTTAAAAAATAGAAAATAAAAGATTAGAGTTATTATACCTTATTCCCTCCTCTGATTTAGGAATTTATTATGGTATTGTTAATATTAGTTGCCATAATAGATTCATAACAACCGAGAATGGCGTTAAGGTGTTGCCGTTTTTGTTAATTATGAATGCCATTTTTGTTAATTATGAATTACTGCTATGCTTATGTTAAATTTTCTAGAATAGTGCCTACTTATGTTTTTTGCCCCGATGAGAAGGGGTCATTCGGGCCTATTTAAATGGATATTATGTTACATATGTATCCCTGCATAGTTACATTCCATTTAGAATTAGGAATACGCGTAATCGGATTTGATATTTAAATATTTTTATTGGGACCCTATTTACCTCTTTGAGTGAATTGAGAAATAGGTTTGATTGTCCATATTTTTTTATATATATCAAGAGTTTGTATTCTCCGAATTATTTAAATAGAAGCAATTGGACGAATTATTTTTAATAGAAGCAATTGGATGTCCAACTTGCCTATGTCACATGCAAAACTTAAGTCCCTCGTATATACTTAATATATACATTGACCATCACAAAGTGGCATAAGCTTAGGTCGAATAGTCTACACTTGTTTTGTTTTGACATTCTTCCTCTTTACTCCACGGTGTTTCATCCAAATACCTGAATTCAGTCAAAGCATGCACGGTTATTGTTGGGTTGTAGCTTGGTAAGTTGCCTTTTGATGAGGCGATCACCAAATTTGGCAATCAGCTAGCTACCAAATGCTATTGTTGCCAGAATCCGCATAGTATTTCTATACAGCACACTTTTACCGAGGGAGAGGCAGCTACTTATATTTGGGGCTCCTCTGTGGTAGAACATGCAGCAAGCATAAACATAGGTATCACATACATATAATCTTGACAATGAATTAATAATAGAGATTAAAAACACTAACCTCTCAAAACTGTTGCATAACTCGCTCAAAAGGCAGGGATTCAGGACTGCAGTTTTCTGCTATGATCCTAGTTAGCCTTACAGGAAAATACTTGTGTGGGCTAGTATTACTACTCTCAAGAGTAAGTTTTTGGGTGGAAATTGTTTACTATTTGTAGCACACGAAAGTTTTAGGCCAAAAACGTGTAGGATTCTACCAAGGTTGTAGAATTCTGGTCCAGCTCCAAGTAGAGAACTTTTCTCCCAAGTAACTTAGTTGGCAAGTCTGTTAAGGTTTTACTTGGCATAGCACAAAAATATCTTTTCTCTACTTGGTCCGTTCCATACACACTAAGTATACTAGCATAAGAAGTTGGAGTAAAATCACTAACATAATCAAGATAAATTATATTTTGATCTTGTACTACAATCATCAAGATATTTTGCCTAATAATACCTTCGATTATGAACATAATTATTTTATTAATTATGAGAACCTACAATTTAATCTTTTGTGCATGCACTAAGACTCCATACACTAAATCGTCCACTACATAATTAAAAGACACACATGCAACAAATGATCTATTTAAAATAATTCTTTATTGAATTGGATAAATCAAATAAATAATTGTTTCATAAAGAATAAAACATAATAGTATAGCTAAACAACATGGTTAATAGTATATCCATATACTAAGGCATCACTCACCATCATTGGTCTCTTAGAAGTGTTTTCAAGACTTGGCGGGAGGTTAAACCAAAAAAATGCAGTTCATAAACTGATTCTGCAAGTTGTGGAGATAAAAAAAAAGGTTTACAAGATCCAAAATGGAGCAACAAATTAGATGGCTTATAAAGGCAGCCTCAGATACTGCCTTTCCTAAGATTAAGTTAGCACAGACAACCTTTTACGTGTGACACTGTGGAAAAGCTTAGATCTATATTGTCAACTGGAAACAGGTTCTATGCATTAGATCCTCTTCTGACATGGTTCAAGATAATTCTGATGGCATTTATATTACAAGCAACGAGATAGAAGTCATAGGTGGTTTTATTAGAAACAGTGCTGGGATTTACAGTTATGTCATTTTACAGTATAGTAGCAACAATCAAGCCAAGGCCACAGCTACTAATTATATATGGATGAAAATGGTGTATTCAGAATGGATTTTTGAAGTTCAATAACCTTAAACTGGAGTCTAAAATTATTGCCAACATACCTAAGGAAGAAGACACAAGCAATCTCAAACTCAAAAAGATCATTAGTGACACTTCTCAAATTTTGAAGAATCCAGAGGTACCATTTTTTATTGCTATAGAAAAGCAAATCAAACTGTTGATTTTCTAGCTAAATCGGCATCTATAAGTGGAAATAGTACGATACCTTCTATCACTCCTTTCAATATCTTCCGAACGAGGTAAAGGGAGAGTTCAACTTGATCAATGCAAATTACTGTATGGGCTAAAATTATCCTAATTGTATGTGGACCAAGTCAATGTTGATGTAACGACCAGACTAGTCATTTCGAGCTTTAAGGTTCCGTTCAGTAGTTCGAGGTCTTGAGTAGCTTCCTATTGTGTATTATGACTTGCGTGCATGCTCAGATTTAATTTTCATATGATTCATAATGAATTCGGATGAATGATTCTCACTTTAGAAGCTTAAGTTAAAAATATTGACCGAGGTTTAACTTTTGTGAAAACGATTACGTAGCGGTATTTTGATGGCTCCGATAGGTTCGTATCGTAATTTTGAACTCGGGGGGTCATGAGTAGTTAGAATCTACCATTGGAATCGGGTTTTGACCGGGCGGGTCCTAAATTGACTTTTGTTGACTTTTGAGCAATTGTGTAAAGATCGTAGCTTTAATTATTGGAATTGATTTCTCCTACATTATTTTTTGTTATTAAGTCTATTTTGGTTAGATTTGTGCTGAGCGAAGATGAATTGAAAAGGAAAAGTTATTTTTGAGAAATGAGTGAGGACTTTTGAGGTAAGTATATTGCCTAACGTTGTGTGGGGGAGCTACCCCGTAGGAATTAGTTTATTTGCACTATTTGAACTACGTGAAAGATGTGTACACGAGGTGACGAGTGTGTACATGGCTTATATGTAAAAATATGACCGACATAGACTCTTAGGTTCTCATGTACATTAAAAGTGAAGTTTTATCATCATGTTATATCCTCCATTGCTAGAGTTACCCTTAAATATTTTATTTGAAGTGGATTGGTTCATGTTCTACCTTTATTGCCAAATATACTATTATATACCTTAATTGGAGTTGTTGCCTCTTTTATTGTCATGTTATCTCTTTCGTAATTGTTTAATCTTAATTGAAGTTATTGTTATCCCTTTCATTGTTGACTTCTCCTTATTTGGAAATATTGTTATATGTTATCCCTTTAATTGTTGAGTTACTCTTATTGGATACCATTGTTATACATTATCTCTCCCATTGTTGAGTTATTCTTATTTGAAACCATTATTACTTGTTATGTATTTCATTATGAGCTCGTTCTTCTGTTCTTTGTGTATTGTAATTCTTGTGTTGATTTACTTGCCATTCTCTCATGTTATTGTTGTACTCAGTGTTATTGAGACGAGGGCTACGTGTGGTTGTGGTATTGGAACTGTTTTGAGAAAATGTTGTGGCATATGGGCACATATGTTACAAGTCATTATATTGTGTTGTTATATTTTTGGCATACGTGGTATTATTGAGAGGATTATGGGGTGTTCGCATGTGAGTTGTCCGTGCTATTGTTATTGATAATTGCACATGCGGCGTGACAAGACGGGATATATATATATATATATATATATATATATATATATATGTGTGTGTGTGTGTGTGTTTGTGTGTGTGTGTGTGGATCGGGTTGCACGCCCTAATGGTGTTATATATATGTGGATTGGGTTACACGTTGCAATAATATTATACATATATATGGATCNACTGAGTTCACTAGAAAATTTCTAAATGCAACTTTTCCGAAAAAGAAATGAACTGTGCAAAATAAACTTCAGAAGGTGACTCTGATGACTGCGAACACGATGACATGTATACCTTGAAGTCTCCGCAACAATACTCGATCAACTAACTAGTAATCAACCCACTCTGAAGTACCTGTATCTGCACAAAAATGTGCAGAAAGCGTAGCATGAGTACACCACAATGGTACCCAGTAAGTATCAAGACTAATTTCGGTGGAGTAGTGACGAGGACTAGTCAAGACACCTACTAGATATAGTAACCTGTACAAATATAAATGTGAAATTAACATGGAACAATATCAATATAAAGCTAAGCATAGTAAAACGACCATAATACTTGCAATAGAAAACTAGAATCAACAATTAGATACAAGGGATATCGCCATAGAGTAAGCTGAATACAGTCAAGGTCCGGTGAAACCAAGTAAGGAAAAATAGGTAGCAACCAAATAAACAACAACTTTCACACAAGATTTATACAAGAACTTTTCCAAGGTACCACACCTCATCACCACAATTTGCGGATCCCAAGTCACGAACCCTAATCACTTGGCATCTTGTGCCCACATTAATATTCATAATTGCATGGACAACTCACGTGTCAATACCATTAATACCTCATATTTGCACGGACAACTCACGTGCTAACAATAACAATGACTCATAACCGCGCGGATAACTCACGTGCCAACACTAACCACAACTCATAACCGTACGGACAACTCATGTGTCAATAGTATAACTCTCACACAGAAGGCAAGTAAATGAGAATACATGTAAATGATCAATGAACATCAGGATTCATATTCTTAAACCGATATGAATGATTAATTACGTGTATGCTTGTGCAAGTATTATATCACAACTCGAGTCAACAAGTATGAGCAGAGACAACAAATGGCACATAGAAAACAACACAACAAACGTAAAACGCATAACTCACACAAGGTAGGCACACCACTACACAAATATCATCAATAACAATGCCCCCAAGCCATCACAAGTCATCACAAATCATCCACGATATATCCCACCTTGTCTCGCCACGTGCGCAACAATAAAGTAAATGCTCGCCTTGTCTCGCCGCACGCGCATAATAATATTCCTGCCTTGTCTCGCCATATGCGCAACTCCCCCCCATACACACACACACACACACAAACACACACACACACACACATATATATATATATATATATGTGTGTGTGTGTGTGTGTTTGTGTGTGTGTGTGTGTGTATGGGGGGGAGTTGCGCATATGGCGAGACAAGGCAGGAATATTATTATGCGCGTGCGGCGAGACAAGGCGAGCATTTACTTTATTGTTGCGCACGTGGCGAGACAAGGTGGGATATATCGTGGATGATTTGTGATGACTTGTGATGGCTTGGGGGCATTGTTATTGATGATATTTGTGTAGTGGTGTGCCTACCTTGTGTGAGTTATGCGTTTTACGTTTGTTGTGTTGTTTTCTATGTGCCATTTGTTGTCTCTGCTCATACTTGTTGACTCGAGTTGTGATATAATACTTGCACAAGCATACACGTAATTAATCATTCATATCGGTTTAAGAATATGAATCCTGATGTTCATTGATCATTTACATGTATTCTCATTTACTTGCCTTCTGTGTGAGAGTTATACTATTGACACATGAGTTGTCCGTACGGTTATGAGTTGTGGTTAGTGTTGGCACGTGAGTTATCCGCGCGGTTATGAGTCATTGTTATTGTTAGCACGTGAGTTGTCCGTGCAAATATGAGGTATTAATGGTATTGACACGTGAGTTGTCCATGCAATTATGAATATTAATGTGGGCACAAGATGCCAAGTGATTAGGGTTCGTGACTTGGGATCCGCAAATTGTGGTGATGAGGTGTGGTACCTTGGAAAAGTTCTTGTATAAATCTTGTGTGAAAGTTGTTGTTTATTTGGTTGCTACCTATTTTTCCTTACTTGGTTTCACCGGACCTTGACTGTATTCAGCTTACTCTATGGCGATATCCCTTGTATCTAATTGTTGATTCTAGTTTTCTATTGCAAGTATTATGGTCGTTTTACTATGCTTAGCTTTATATTGATATTGTTCCATGTTAATTTCACATTTATATTTGTACAGGTTACTATATCTAGTAGGTGTCTTGACTAGTCCTCGTCACTACTCCACCGAAATTAGTCTTGATACTTACTGGGTACCATTGTGGTGTACTCATGCTACGCTTTCTGCACATTTTTGTGCAGATACAGGTACTTCAGAGTGGGTTGATTACTAGTTAGTTGATCGAGTATTGTTGCGGAGACTTCAAGGTATACATGTCATCGTGTTCGCAGTCATCAGAGTCACCTTCTGAAGTTTATTTTGCACAGTTCATTTCTTTTTCGGAAAAGTTGCATTTAGAAATTTTCTAGTGAACTCAGTAGAGCTTATGACTTGTATTACCGGTTTTGAGATATTATATCATGTTGGGATTGTTGGCATTATATAAAAATATATGGTTTATGTTTAATAGTTATTCTATTCAGAGTTTGAGCCTTTGTCATTCTATTTTCTCATAGATGATGAGAACACGGGCTGCAGTTACTGATGACGCTGCCCCCAAAGCTGGTGTTGCTAGGGGCCGTGGCAGAGGCCGAGGAGGAACATGTGATACAACTAGAGCTCCTACCATAGCAACAGCTGAGGAGACACCAGTAGCTCCGATTGGGGGACATGCACCGAAGGCGCCTGTTGCTACCCCGAGACTTCAGGAGACTTTAGCGCAGTTCCTGAGCATGTTTGGTACATTGTCTCAGGAGGGATTGATTCTGGTTGCACCAGCTACTTCGTAGACTCCCGCCACTCGTACTCCAGAACAGTGAGTCCACGTTGGTCAGGTTCCAGGTGTCATGCTAGCACAACCTATTATTCTGGTTCAGCCCGCAGTTAGGGCAGCATCATCCGAGTAGGAGTAACTTAGACTTGCGAGGTTCAAGAAGTATCACCCTCCTACTTTCAGTGGTATGGCTTCAGAGGATGCACATGATTTTATAGAGGAGTGCCACCGTATTCTTTGCAACATGGGTATTGTGGAGACGAGTGGGGTTGCTTTTATTACATTCCATCTATCAGGAGCATCGTATCAGTGATGGCGAGTTTACGTGGGGAGTAGCCCAACCGATGCAGCTTCACTTTCATGAGCTCAGTTTTCAGAGATGTTCTTGAGAGAGTTTGTTCCCCATACCCTTCGGGATGCACGGCGCACGGAGTTTGAGTAGCTACGCCAGGGTACTATGTCAGCGTCAGAGTATGTTGTTAAACTCAGTGATTTGTCCAAGCATGCACCTGCTTTGATTTCTATAGTTAGAGAGCGAGTTCACAGGTTCATTAAGGGGCTCAGTTATGGTATCCGATTCAGCATGGCTCGGGAGTTAGAGATGGATGTTCTGTTTCAGCAGGTGGTAGAGATTGCTCGCCGATTATAGGGCATGCGGGGCCAAGAGAGAAAGGGCAGGGAGTCTAAGAGGCCCCGTAGACTGGGAGGATCTACTGATCCCTATTTTGGAGGCAGGGTACGTCATGGTAGAGTTTTTCTGGGTCAGCCAGTTCAGTTTTCACTTCAGTCTTCACGTGGTGCTTCAGATATCCATGGATCCCAGAGTACCCATACCGGACAGCTTCCACAGCCACGTCAGTGGAGAGGTTGCTTTGAGTGTGGAGTTTCCAGCCACATGGCGAGATATTGCCCCAGACTTTGGTCAGATGTCTCATAACGGGGTGTTCAGGATATGAGTTCCTCTCCACTTACTACTATACCCTCACCGCTAGCTCAGGGTTGAGGTCCCCTTAGAGAGGGAGCCCGTGCCCATTGTTATGTTATTTCTGGATGGTCAAAGGCCGATGCACTAGATGAAGTCCTTACATATATGGTTTTAATTGGGTATAGAGATGCATTTATGTTACTTCGAACCGATCCTATTTATTGGTAAGATTCATCCTACCTTGCTTCAGATAAGGTTATGTTTTGTGATTCTTGTACTATGTTCATGTGTTCACGCCAGTTGAGAATTTTATTGTGATAGCCCGTGTCTATCGTTCTGATTTGGTTGTTATTGTAGGTTATGAGATTTGGGTGGGCTTTTTGTTAGTTAAATACGGTAGGATTTGATGTGATCTCCGGATGGTTTGGCCTGACTTATGGTTTGGGTGCTCTATAGGTGTGGGAAGTTTTTTCGCGTTGTGGTTTAGGTTCTACGGGGTTAGTCGGTAGAGTGTCTTAGTTGATAAGATATATATCCTACTTGTGATTCCGAGTTAAGGATGGGGACCTGGTGTTTTTTGTGAATAGGCATGTTGGTGTCGGGCTATGCGCCGTGGTGAGGTCATATTAAGGTAAGATTTGTTGTAGTTATTGCATGTGTCTTGCTTCTTCCTTGTGGATTGGATCCGTAGTATGGTATCTGTGGGGGAGTTGTGCCTGTTTGGCTTGTTTGACAGTTCTCTCATGTGTTTCTCTTTTCATATTTAGTCATATTCGAGTTGTGCTTGTTGGGTTTGGATTGCAATGTATGTGCCCAAGTGGCGCTTGAGGTGGCTTATTTGATCGGATGAGTAGTGATGAGTTTCGCATGTTCCTTGCATTATTTTTGGCATTGTGAAGGTTTGGAACAAGGTTCTTATCGATATGAGTCTGTTTGCTGGTACCGGGTTTGGTAATAGGCGGGTATTGCTGTTAGAGTTGTTGCTATGGACATATGGATGATGTGTTACGTCATGTGGTTATACTTTATGGGTGTATGCATGAGTTGTTGTATATAGTTGAGGATTTTACAGTGTGATAATAAGGCCCTTGGTAGATGTGAGAATTTGATCCTAAGACTTATCGGCATGAGTGAAAAGAATAATCTTCGGTTGAGACGACATTGTCAGTTTATGTGGTTTGGGGTGACGTGGGATCCCCTGTGAGTATGTGTATGGTGAGTTTATATAGTGATTTGATGGCTTGGGAAAGACTCTTGGCACGTTCGAGGATGAACGTTTGTTTAAGAGGGGGAGAATATAACGATCCGACCGGTCATTTGGAGATTTAAGGTTCCGTTCAGTAGTTCAAGGTCTTGAGTAGCTTCCTATTGCGTATTATGATTTGCGTGCATGCTCATATTTGATTTTAGGATGATTCGGAATGAATTTGGATAAGTGATTCTCACTTTAGAAACATAAGTTGAAAGTGTTGATTGAGGTTTGACTTTTGTGAAAACGACCATGTAGCGGTGTTTTGATGGCTCCAATAGGTTCGTATAGTTATTTTGGACTTGGGCGTATGCCTAGACTCGATTTCGGAGGTCTGTAGGTTGATTTGTGTTATTTTGCCAAAAGTTGGCAATTTAAAGGTTTAGAATTTTGATAAGTTTGATCGTAGGTTGACCTCGTAACTATCATGTTTAGATTTATATTTCGGGGCTTGGGATAAGTTCGTTTTGTCAATTGGAACTTTTCTGCAAAGTTTGGCATCATTTCGAGTTGATTTGATAGGGATCGGATGCACGGTTGTGTTTTTAGAAGATCTTTAGTTTCATGTTGAATTCTTGTGTTTTGAGGTCCGATTCATGATTTCAGATGTTATTTTGATGATTTGATCGCGCGAGCGAGTTCGTGTTATGTTTTTAGACTTGTATTGATTTTTGGTTTGTAGCCTCGAGGACTCGGGTGAGTTTAAGACGCATAGCGGAGTGTTGATAGAGTTTAAGTCTGTTGGGTTTTGCACAAGTGCCTCAAGTCTCGCATTTGCTAGTTTTGGATCGCAATTGCGATATTAGGCCAAGTCTGCTGGGTTCGCAAGTGTTCGCATTTGTGATGGGTGCCTGGGAGGCACCTAGTTCGCATTTGCTATCTTCTTGGTCGCATTTGCGAAGGTCCAATATTCGTAATTGCGAACTATTCATCGCATTTGCGATGACAACAAGAATGGGAAGGCTTCGCAATTCCGACACCTGCGACTGGACAAAAATCTGAAGGACGGGATTTTTGGTCTCATTTTCATATTTTGGAACCCTAGACTCGGTAGGAGTCGATTTGGAAAAGGGATGTTTATCTATAAACCTAGGATAAGTGATTCTAATCTATTTCTAATCATATTTCATCAATATATCTTAGATTTTATCATCAAAATCATGTGATTCAAACTGAAAATTTGTGAAACTTTGTCAAGTTTTTGAAAAATAGGAATTTGAGTTTTGAGAATCGATTTGGACTCGGATTTTTAAACTACTCACATATATGAACTCGTGGGGTCATGGGTTATCAGAATCTACTATTGGACCCGGGTTTTGACCGGCAAGTCCCGGGTTGACTATTGTTGACTTTTGAGCAATTGTGTAAAGATTGTAGCTTTAATTATTGGAATTAATTTCTCTTGCATGATTTGATGTTATTAAGTCGATTTTGGTTAGATTTGTGCCAAACGGAGGTGAATTGTAAAGGAAAAGCTATATTTGAGAATTGATTGAGGGTTTTTGAGGTAAGTATCTTGCCTAACGTTGTGTGGGGGAGCTACCCCATAGAATTGGTTTGTTTGCACTATTTGAACTACGTGAAAGATGTGTACACGAGGTGACGAGTGTGTACACGGCTTATATGTGGAAATTTGACCGACTTAGACTCTTAGGTTCTCATGTACATTAAAAATGAAGTTGTCTCATCATGTTATATCGTCCATTGCTAGAGTTACCCTTACATGTCTTATTTGAAGTTGATCGGTTCATGTTCTACCTTTATTGCCAAATATACTCTTATATGCCTTAATTGGATTTGTTGCCTCTTTTATTGCCATGTTTTCTCTTCCATAATTTCTTAACCTTAATTGAAGTTATTGTTATCCCTTCCATTATTGACTTATCCTTTTTTGGAATCATGGTTACATGTTATCTCTCTTACCATTGAGTTGTACCTATTTAGAATCATTGTTACATGTTATCTCCCTTATCGTTGAGTTGTACCTATTTGGAATCAATGTCACATGTTATTTCTATTTTCGTCGAGTTGTACTTATTTGGAAACATTGTTATATGTTATCCTTTCAATTATTGAGTTATTCTTGTTTGAAACTATTATTACTTGTTATGTATTTCATTGTGACCTCATTCTTCTGTTTCTTTGTGTTTTGTAATTCTTGTGTTGATCTATTTGCCGTTCTCTCGTGTTATTGATGTTGTTATTGTTGTACTCAGTGTTGTTGAGCCGAGGGCTACGTGTGGTTGTGGTATTGGAACTGTTTTGAGGAAATGTTGTGGCATATGGGCACATATGGTGCAAGTCATTATATTGTGTTGTTATGTTTTTGGCACACGTGATATTATTGAGAGGATTGTCGGGTTGTTCGCACGTGAGTTGTCCATGCTATTGTTTTTGATAATTGCACATACGTCGTGATAAGGCGGGCTATATATATAGGTGGGTTTGCGCATGTGGCGAGACAAGGCAGGAATATTAGTATGCGCGTGCGGCGAGACAAGGCGAGCATTTACTTTATTGTACCGCACGTGGCGAGACAAGGTGGGCTATGTCGGGGATGATTTTTGATGACTTGTGATGGCCTGGGGCATTGTTATTGATGATATTTGTGTAGTGGTGTGATACCTTGTGTGAGTTATGCTTTTACGTTCTGCTGTGTTGTTTCATGTGTGCCATTTGTTGTCTCTACTCATACTTGTTGACTAGAGTTGTGATATAACACTTGCACATGCATACACGTAATTAATCACTCATATCGGTTTAAGAAGATGAATACTGATGTTCATTGATCATTTACATGTATTCTCGTTTACTTGCCTTCTGTGTGAGAGTTGTACTATTGGCACGTGAGTAGTTTGTACGGTTATGAGTTATGGTTAGTGTTGGCACGTGAGTTGTCCGTGCGGTTATGAGTCATTGTTATTGTTGGCACGTGATTTATCTGTGCAGTTATGAGTCATTGTTATTATTGACACGTGAGTTGTCTGTGCGAATATGAGGTATTGTCACTCCCTTAACACGTGAGTTGTCCATGCAGAGAAAAGGTACTAATGGTATTGACACGTGAGTTGTCCATGCAATTGTGAATATTAATGTGGGCACAAGATGACAAATGATTAGGGTTCATGACTTTGGACCCCCGAATTGTGGTGATGAGGTGTGGTGCCTCGAGAAAATTCTTGTATACATCTTGTGTGAAAGTAGTTGTTTATTTGGTTGCTACCTGTTTTTCCTTGGTTTAACCGGACCTTGAATGTATTCAGCTTACTCTAAGACGTTATTACCTATTTGTCCCTTGTTGCTAATTGTTGCTTCTAGGTTTTTATTGCAAGTATTGTTGTCGTTTTCCCATGCTTAGCTTTATATTGATATTGTTCCCTGTTAGTTTCACATTTATACTTGCACAATTTACTATGTCTAGTAGGTGTCTTGACTATTCATCGTCACTACTCCACCGAGGTTATTCTTGATACTCACTGGGTACCGCTGTGGTATACTCATGCTATGCGTTTTGCACATTTTTGTGCAGATCCAGGTATTTCGGAGTGGTTTGATCACTAGTTAGCTGACCGAGTATTGCCGTGGAGACTTCAAGGTATACCTTCCATCACATTTGCAGGCCTCGGAGTCACCTTCTGAAGTTTATTTTGTACAGTTCATTTCTTTTTTGGAACAGTTGTATTTAGAAATTTTCTAGCAAACTCAGTAGAGCTTATGACTTGTACTACCGGTTTTGGGATATTATATCATGTTGGGATTGTTGTCTTTATATAAAAATATATGGTTTATATTTAATAGTTGTTTTGGTTAAATTCTGTCATTTATTTCAGTAAGTGTTAGGCTTACCTAGTCATATAAACTAGGTACAATCACGACATCATAAGGAGGAAAATTGGGGTCGTGACAGTTGAGAAAGTCTTCAAAGGCCGCCACATGTCGTCATCAGGATACAATGACTTAGCTTTGAAAGTTGGACGTCATGAGACAACAGCATGTCCTTAACGAGGTCGAGGTGGCTCGACAGAGGACGAAGAAGAGGATGAGCACTCCCTTTACTAAAGCAGTAACTGCTAATTTTAGGAATATGGTTCCTCAGAGAATATTCCAGCGAATATTCCTCTTAGTTGTACTACTTAGGGTTTGTGGTCTATGTACCCTTATAAATATAAAGATATGTAGCCATAGTAGAGGATTGAACACTCATTGTAAGAAATAATATATTGACATTCTTTGAAGATTCTTCCTTTATCACATATATACAAACTTTACCTTTTTGTGCCTTGGTCTATCTTTTCATCCCCGATCCAAGGAGGATCCGAATATTCAAAGGTTCATCATCATCCCTCTTTGTCAGCAAGAATATTAAGGAATTTTGCCCTTTTCGGGGTGACCCACATCCATTTATTTATATAAATACCATTTATTATTATTTATTACTATTTATTGCCATCCTCCATTTTTTGGATCATTAATTATATTGTTATTGTTGTTATTTATTGCTACTCAAATAACATATGTGAGACCTTACAGCCAAAACAGTTAACCTACCTTTTGGATATTAATATCGGCTAAGATTATACCTACTTTATTATAAAATCTGATTGTATAAACCTCGATCTAAATTTTTGGGTCATACAGTTTGGCGTCGTATGTGGGGATTTTCTCAACCAATCTTTTAATTTCCATAAGATCTATAACTCGTGTGACTTGTTGATCTAACAAACCACAAAGTTTATCTTTCCTTTCTGTGCGTACATTTCCTTGGCAGGTAACCATGGAAACGGAACGAAGACAACAGATAACATTCCACTCAACCTCATGAATGCCATCGACAAAAGCTATGACGCCCAAGGGGAAGATATGAAGCCAGCGGTCTCTCCCAGATGAGAAAGGTCGCACACACCTTTCTGCAACACAATAAAGCCGAACGGGAAAGGGGCCTCCACGTCCACGGGAGAAGGGGCTCCCTCCGCTATAAAAAATCTCCTTGAGGCATTGTTAACTGATATTCTAATCAATGTGCTCAGTAAACAAGCCCCATGAACGACCACAGAAACCACGAGGGTCCATGCAGCACTACGCGGGAACGAACGAGACGACCAAGTAAACCCTCCAACTTCAGGTAAAACTCGAACTATTACTAACAATGCAGGTGACAACGTCCTTGCCACAGTGCTAAAAATAATGGAAGAAATGAAAAATGAGAACAGGGCACTCAGGGACCAAATGAGAGAGCACCAGGAACGGGTAGACAAAATACTAGGCGCCCCCAAATTGTTGCCAAAAAAGGACGTGGGTAGGTTCGTGGAATAGCCGTACAGCAAGGAAGCGGCTCCACATGCCATACCAAAGGCCTTCAAGATGCCCCCACATCTCAGAATCTACTACGGGACGACCAACCCCGAAGATCATGTGACTCACTACGTTACCACTGTGAAAGGCAACGACCTCACCAAAGAGCAAGTGTCATCTATCTTGTTGAAACAATTTGGCAAAACCCTCATTGGAGGGGCATTGACATGGTATTCAGTTACCAGCTCACTCTATAGAAACGTTCGAAGGATGGCCGAAAAGTTCATGATGGCACATGTCGGGGCCAAGAAAGCTGAAACAAGGGTAAACGACATCTTCACCACTAAGCAATCCCCATGAGAGGGACTGGGGGAATTAGGGACTTCCTTGCCCGATTCAACAGAGTGAGGATGACCTTACCAAATGTTTCTGAAAGGGATGGTTGTGGCATCCTTTCAGAATGGGTTGAGCAGAGAGGGTTAGAGGGCAACCAGAAAGTTATTGAGTCAGTTAATGAAGTATCCACTAGCCACTTGGGATGAAATTCACAATGCCTAATATGCCGAGGTCAGAGCAGACGACGACGACCTCAATGACCAACTCGACGACTCACCTCGGTACAATTTGAGCCCAGGAAAGAACGTAAGGATAATATGAGGAGAGACCATCCAGTACTGCGGCCAAGTAGGGAATGACACCAGCCTTATGTTAGGACACTCGTTCCCTCCTTTAATTATGAAGATGGACCGTCTTGGCCGAGATCAGGCACTCACAGGAACGATCAAGGTATGCCCCTATATTATCTGCTCACAATTTTTGTGTGTCGCCTACAGAAGTGGTCTACGCTCTCAAGAAGCTCGGAACAAAGGTCAAATGGCCACCAAAGATGAGGTCAGACCCAAACACAAGGAAACATGACACCCTCTGAGAGTTCCACCAAGAACTTGGACACAAAATAGAAGATTACATCGCCCTAAAACTAGAACTAGAAAACCTGCTTCAACAAGGGAATCTCGAAGAATTGCTCAGCGACAAAGGCATGAACACTTTAGAAAAAGGTCGAGAACGACCAGCTCCACCAAAGTCTCCTTCGCTAGCTCGTACCATTAACATGATCACCGGTGGCAGCGATAACGCTTCAATTAACAACATCAAATTCACTGCCACTTACAAGCTCAAAAGATTGATCACCCATGAACGGTATGATGAACTCAAAGAAAGTATCATCTTCGATGAGTCATATGCCGACGGTTTGACTTTCCCTCACAATGACGCATTAGTCATTACTTTATGAATTTTAGATACTGGTGTTAGGAGAATTATGGTAGATGACGGAAGTAGAGCGTGCATCATCCATCCCCGTGTCCTCGCACAGATGATACTCGAGGATAAGATAGTGTCACGCTGCATTACATTAACTAGTTTTAATAATGCAGTTGAACGAACTTCAGGAGAGATCACACTCCCCGTCCTTGCCGGTGGGGTGACTCTGGAGACAATATTCCATATCATGGACCAGGACACCGCATACAACTCCATCGTGGAACGACCATTGATACACCATATGAGAGTCATCCCCTCCAGCTTATACCAAGTGATCAAATTCCCAACGGCTTGGGGAATATTCTGCATAGGGGGCGAACAATGCACATCACGAGAATGTTACCGAATCACCATGGACGACACAATAATTCAACAAAAGAAAGAAAAGGAAGCATAGCAATTAGCAGGGTCGAGGTCACCGTAGGTCGAAGTCAAATAAGGCATTATGGACCTGGAGGTAGTCGAAGCCGCATGATCGACCATAGAAAACCTTGACCCCATCCAAATAGATCGTAACGACCTCAACAAAAAGGCTTATATCGGCTAAAAACTCCGAGACCTAGGTAAATCTAGTCAATTCTTAGTAACTAACACAGATTTATTTGCCTTAACACAGATATGCCAGGCATCCCCAAATAAATCGCCACACACAAGCTAAATATCGACCCTTTCTACCCCCCCGGTAAGGCAAGTCAGACGAAAGTTCAACCCCACCATCAATGAGGTCATCCATGAAGAAGTAGAGAAGTTATTAGAAAACGGCTCCATCAGATAGGCAAAGTTCCCCAAATGGATTGCCAATGTAGTGATGGTCAAAAAGAAAAACAGAAAATGGAGGATGTGCATGGACTTCACAGACCTAAACAAAGCATGCCCAAAAGATTCATTCTCGCTTCCACACATCAACCAACTCATCGACACAACACGAGCTGTTAAGTTTTCTGGACGCCTACTCAGGTTATAACCAAATACTCATGGAGGAATAATACCAAGAGAAAACTACGTTCATCACACACAGGGGAAAGTATTGTTATAAAGTCATGCCATTCACGTTAAAGAACGCGGGTGCTACCTATCAAAGGTTGGTCACGAATATGTTCAAAGATCAACTCAGCAAAACTACGGAGGTGTATATCCACGACATGTTGGTCAAGTCCCTATAGGCAGAAGTCATATCGCCCACTTGAAGGAAGCTTTTGACATACTAAGAAAGTACGGAATGAAACTAAACTAAGAGAAATGCGTGTTTGGCGTAGCCTGGGGAAAAGTTTTGGGTTTCTTGGTATCACAATGAGGGATTGAGGTCAACCAGATCAAATTAAGGTTATCGACGGGATACCAGGACAACTGACCACTAAAAAGCAAGTCTAGAGACTGACCAGTTGGATTGCCACCCTATCCAAATTTATCTCACGGTCGTCCAGTAGATGTCACAGGTTTTTCAACATACTAAAAAGGATAACGGTCTCGAGTGGACGCCCGAGTGTGTACAAGCATTTCAAGAATTGAAGGCGTAGTTGTCATCACTACTCTTGCTTCAAAGCCCAAACCCAAGGAGCGCCTCCTCGTTTACCTCGACGTCTCGGAAGTAGCGGTAAGTGAGGTCTTGGTTCGAAAAGACAAAGGTATGTAGTCTCCAATTTATTATATCAGTAAAGCACTTATCGACGCCGAGATGAGGTATCCTCAGCTCGATAAATTGGCCCTGGCCCTGGTCGAAGGTTCACAAAAGCTCAGACCCTATTTTTAATGCCACCATATCTCGTCGCCACCACTTTCACTTTAAGAAGCATATTACACAAACCCGGGCTGTTAGGGAGGTTAGCCAAATAAGTGAGCACGACATCACTTATCAGCCTCGCACAACGATAAAGTCACAAGTGCTCACTGAATTTGTTGCAGACTTTAGTGCGAAAGTAATGCCCGAGGCTGAAAAAGAAGCGACACAAGCTTCTTTTCAAACACAGGACCTTTGAGTCATACACACCGATGGTGCATCCAATGCATGCGGGTCCGGACTGGGACTTGTGCTCAAAGTTCCCAACAATGAGATAATTTACTAATCCATAAGGTGCCCAAATATGACTAACAATGAGGCTGAGTACGAGGTCGTAATTGCAGGATAAAGACTAGCACTCAAGTACGGAGCGAAGCGATTGAACCTTCATTGCGATTCTTAGCTCGTGGTCAACCAAGTTACTGGGACTTTCCAAATCAAAGAATAGAAGCAGATTGCTACCCAATTTTGACGAGTGTCAGCTCGACCAAATTACACAAACTTAGAACGTCAAAGCAGACAGTCTCGCCAAGTTGGCCGCCGCCACCAAAAGCATAACTCCCGGGGATAAGAGTGTAGTTCATCTCCTCAGCTCGATGTTGGAACACATCAAGGTAAAATCCTTAAATTTAACTTAGGACTGGCGCAATTGTATTATAAACTATTTGCAGGACGACGCCCTTCCAAACGATAAAAAGGAAGCCAAAAAACTGAAAATGCAGGCCGCCAGGTACAACCTCCTTCACAATAGCTTGCATAAGAGAACGTATGGAGGCCCCTTGGCGAAATGCTTAGGTCCAAACCAAACCCCAATGCGTTCTCAGGGAAGTCCATGAATGTCATTACGGTGGTCACTCCGGTGACCGAGCACTTGTCAGGTGCCTCATACGGCCCGGGTATTATTGGCCCACCATGAAAAAAAGACGCCAAAAACTTTATGAAGAAATGTGAGCAGTTTCAAAAATACACCCCAATAATCCACCAAGGGGGCGAGTACCTCCATTTCATCACCTCTCCATGGCCCTTCATTAAATGGGGAATGAACATCGTGGGACCACTTCTTCCAAAACGAAGTAACGTAAGATTCCTTTTCGTTCTAACTGACTATTTCTTTAAGTGGGTGGAAGCAGGAGCATTCACACAGGTTGGTGAATAAGAGGTAATCAATCGCCTTCATATGGAAAAATGTCATCTGCCGATTCGTCTTACCTCAAGAGATAAGCTGTCATAGCGAGGCCCAGTTCATGGGAAGAAAAACCACTGAATTCTTTGAGAAGTGGCACATTAAAAGGATACTATCAAATCCTTACCACCCGAACGACATCGGGCAGGTAGAATCCTCCAACAAATCTATCTTTAACATCATGAAGAAAACACTCGAGTACGCCAAGGGACTGTGGCCAAAAATACTCCCAGAGGTATTATGGGCGCACAAAACGACCCCGAAGACGAGCACATGAGAGACACATTATTCTATAGTCTATGGAATGGAGGCAGTAATACCAGTCAAAGTCAGAGAACCCAGCCTAAGGTACTCCCATGAAAGCGGCAACGACAACTACGAGAACAGGAGACAAGATCTCGACGAGGTCAAGGAGCGATGAGATATAGAATATATAAGGATGGTCACACAAAAACAACAAGCAAAACTCTACTACAACAATAGGCAAAGGTTCGATTGCTTAAGATCGGGGACTACGTGCTCAAAGCAAAGACCCAAGCCAATAAGGACCCACGAGAAGGCAGGTTGGGAACTAACTGGGAGGGACCATACAAAATCATAGGCAAAGCAAACAAGGGTTCGTTCCAATTGGAAACTATGGAAGGGAAGCTCCTACCAAACAATTAGAATATCAACCATCTCAAATACTTCAACTTCTAAAAAATAAGACATACCCCGTAAGTAGTACTCTTTTTTCCCTCACTTGAGTTTTGTCCCAATATGGTTTTCTCAAAGAGGCTTTTAACGAGGCGATGAGCGGGACATTTCAAGCTGGAGTGCACGAGAGGACTTATGTTTTCATTGTCCGACTCCTCAAGAATCTCCAAGTCGAATAATGAAGGGACTAGATATACTGGGACTTGGGCTGGAACGCCATCCAACACCCGAAACTTGTAAATTTTCTCCAAAGTGTTGCCCAAGGGAAAAATGATGTAATTGAAACGGAGATGTTGAAATAATAAAGACGCATGTCTGATCGAAACTTCTCTCCAAAAGGTACATTCGACCAGCTCGAACAACATCTATCGGCCTTCGGTCCTGAATTAATGAAAGGTACGTTCAGCCAGCTCGACCAACTATCGACCCTCGGTCCTAACTTAATGAAAGGTACATTTGACCAAGCTCGAACAACATCTATCGGCCCTCGTCCATGAACTAATAAAAGGCAAGTTTGACCATATTGAACAACTCCTATTGGCCCACGACCACTACCTAATCAAAGGTATGTTCAAACAGCCTGAACGACTCTTATTTAACCCACGGTTATAACTTAAACTTAAAGGTACGTTCGACCAGCTCAAACAATACCTATCGGCCCTCGGGCACGACTCACTTAAAGGTACATTTGACCAACTCGAATAATACCTATCGACCCTCGTCCACGATTTAACTTAAAAGTATGTTCAACTAACTCAAACAAAGGTTGATACAACCCATGGCCACTCAACACCACGGGTATCACAACCTAGAGGATAACAACGAAGAAAAGAAGTACAGAAGCAAAGCACAAGAGTACAGAAGTAAAAGAACAAGTACAAAAACAAAGATAAGAAAGGTGCGTATAAAATAAAAACCAACTTTGATAGATAAAGAGTCTTTACAGGGCGCTCGAAGACGCCAACAAAAATATACAAGAAGTTAAACAAAAACAAAAGATGAATATCTAGTGGCCATCACTAGCCCGGCCTCCGACGTCCTCTCCATCATTGCCTCGACCGTAAGCGGAGTGATACCAAGCACTATACGCAAGTCGGTCCATGCCCTCTTCCTCATCCTCCCTCAAATTGGGCTGGGGCATGGCGGGATTGTAGTCACAAGTGAGCCGAGTCTCATGAGATTTAACCTGAGCCTCCATGAGGGTCGCCTCAAAAATAGAGAACACCTTATTCAATTCGCGGATCACTTCCAGTCGGGCTTCAATGTGGATTCAATCCTCGTATCTTCAAGAAAAGCAACTCACTCAAGCATCTCAGAATTCTCCTTACCCAACCCCCCAATCCCCTCCTCGAGAATGGCTTACCTAGATTTCGCTGCTGATTGAATGTTGTCTCATTCAGAATAGAGAGTCTTGCTCGCCAACTCGAGAATGTCAACCTTACTCCTAGCATCCAATCGGGAGGACTCCATCTGCTCGAACATTTGATGTTTCTCTGTAACCTCCCCCCGGAGAGCATCTATTTAAAACTGGAACCCGTCTAACTGACTTTGCAGTTGATCCATCGGATTCTGGAGGTCGCTGCATTGGGCCTCCATGCCCTTACTCAGCTCGATCTCCTCCTCTTTTATCTACAATGCCCCCTCGAGAATGCCGAGCCTCTCCACGGCCGCCATCAGCTCCTCGTCTTTCTTCTTCAAATCTTCTCTCAAGGTCAGCACATCGCCTCCTCACGATGCTGCCTCCAAGCGTCCCGGTACTTTCCATAGAACTCCAGGTACTTCCCCTTTAGTTTCACATAAATTTCGTTCTATCCTCTCTCCCTCCGAGCACTCTCGATATCTAGAATGACAGTCTTTAAATCAAATAAAAGTAAAAAGGTGAAACTTAGAAGCAAACTAAAGCAAAGGAAAAAGAACGAAGGACAACCACACTTACCCTGAGGGTGAGGCCGACAATGTTCTTTGACAAAGTGCTATTAGTAAAATCCTTGAGGGTCACACCCTCGGCATCGGAGCAAAGAGGACTGAGAGCGAGAACCACCTCCTCTATATTACTCTGCAAATCACTATCCATTGGAATCGTGATGGACATTGAACCCCCATCCATCCTCATCTCAATCTGAGTGAGTCCCTTGTCAATCATCCTAAGATCATCGGGGACCATGTGAGAACCAGACTCTTCACCCTCGTAAACAACACCCTTACTTTTATCCCCATCGGAAGGAGAAGCATCTGCTATCATCCTAGAAGAAGAGACCCCCTCTTGCCCTACAGGCACGGAGTTATCACCAAGTGTCCCCTACACGACCTTCTCCTCCTCGGGATGCGAAAGCATGCCCACATCGGACTCTTCTAGATGAGGGGCCTCAGAGGTCGCCCCAATATCATCCCCGATATGTATCATCGTTGTCTCTCATATCGTGAACTTTCCCTCTAATGAATCGACAGCCAAGGGAACTTCTCCTACATCCACAGCCTTCTTTTTGTGGAGCCTTCAGCCCCCATCATGTGAAGAAACCTCATCATCTTCATCGATGAGTGAAAACAAGGGAGGAGCGGGTGTAGCAGCTGAGACGGGGGTGAAGGCGGAATACATAGCGACGATTTTCCTACTGAACGAGGGCACGGGCTCCTTGTTCCTTCTTGTAGCCCCCCTCCGACTGAACCTAGAAAAAAGCATAAAAGTTGAGTGCAACGGTGCAAGCCAATATGAATATGATAACGAGCTGAAGAAGGAGATTACCTGTCGTGGAGAGGGCCGATTTGAACTTCTGAGAGAAAGTCAGCTAGTCACAAATCCCCATAGTGTTGAGGAGAACTTGCCTAACCCGGTCACCGAGATGTGCCGCCAACGGAGGAGGTCGACTAGTGGTTGCATGAGAAGGAGGTTTACTCGACCAACTTAGGATGAACAAAGTATTTGAAAGGGTAAAAGCAAAAAACACGAATACATACGTGTATGGTTCCAGGCCTCAGGGAAACCAGCAACATTAGCCACAACGGCCTCAGTCTTGAAAAAGATAGTTGAGCCAGAACTGTCGACTATCTTTATCATACATCTTCATCACCAAACATTTGCCCCCACGATGTCGAAGGTTCAACATCGCCCTTCGATAGAAGCTAGGCGCAAATAGATGCAGCAAGTGCCGCACTGTGACCTCGACACCGGCAAGTTTGGCGAACGTCGATAGCATCTTGATCACCTTGTAAGCATAGGGGGGCGAGTTGAGCAGGAAAACATTATAATGGCGGCAAAACTCCTCCACCAATGGAAGGAGGGAGAACGAATAGACGATGGCAAACGGGTAGGTGTAGAGAGCACAATACTTAGGACGGTGAACGTGCATTTTGTCCTCACCAACAGGGATTAACTCTACATGGTCGGGGAGGCCAAACTTGGCTTTGAATTCAGCTAAGCGTCTACACGTCATCGATGATTAAAAATTTTTCCAGTCATCACATCCGGCGGCCGTTGAGAATCATATCTAGCATCAAGGTTACGGGGAATGATCTCTTTCACTGAAGGGAGAGCCTCCTCTTCAGTGGCGGAGATGGTATCTTCCCTAGGGACCGAAAATACAACAGCCAATGGGACAGGGTGGTTCTCCCCACTTACTTCAGAAGGAATATTTGATATGGTTGTGGAAGCTGAGAAAGGTGCAGAAAGTAGAACTGGGAATATGAAGAAAAGTTAGGGAACAAGGGAAGGAAATGTAAAAGGGGAATTCTAAAGAATGTAAGGGAATGCAAAGGAAAAGTTCATAGAATGCAAAGGAGAAGTTCAGAAAAGAGGGTGCCGATCCCAAAACAGTTCATCATAATTGCTACTAGAATCGAAACGGCAAAGCCAATCGGAAACTGCACGTGAATCGGAGCGATGCGTCGAGAACAGACGTCATCATGATGAGTACGTCAAATATTTTCCTTGACAAGACGGTCTTAATACATCACCCGAGAATATTGTAATTTTGAAATATGCGGTCTATAAAATGGCATGTCACCCGTTCTTCACAATGACCATGACCGCTATTATTCGCTCATTGAACTCGCCCGCGAGGATGACCTGAACAAGCAGAGGGACTAACTGTATGGGCTAAACTTATCCTAATTATATATGGACCAAGTCAACATTGAGAAAGCCTTCGAAGGCTACCACGTGTCGTCATCAGGATACAATGAATTGGCTTTGAAAGCTGGACATCATGAGACAACAGCATGTCATCAACGAGGTGGTGGCTCGACAGAGGAAAAAGACAAGAACAATCGCTCCCCTTACTAAGCAGTAATGGCTAGTTTTAGGAATATGGTTCCCTAGAGAATATTCCTCTCAGTCGTACTACTTAGGGTTTTGTGGTCTACGTACCCTTATAAATATAAAGATATGTAATCATGGTGGGGGATTGGACACTCATTGTAAAAAATAATACATTGACATTCTTTAAAGATTCTTCTTTTATCATATATATACAAACTTTACGTTGTTGTGTCTTGGTCTATATTTTTATCCCCGATCCAAGGAGGATCCGAATATTCAAAGGCTCATCATTATCCCTCTTTGTCAGCATATATAATAAGAAATTTCACCTTTTTCGGGTGACCCACATCCACTTATTTACATAAATATCATTTATTGTTATTTATTACTTTTATTTCCATCCTCCATATTCTTGGATCATTAATTATATTGTTATTGTTGTTATTTATTGCTACTCAAATAGCATACATGAGACCCTACTATAAAAACAATCGATCTACCTTTTGAATATTAATATCAGCTAAGCTTAACCTTACTTTATTATAAAATCTGATTGTATAAACCTAGATCTAAATTTTTGGATCATACAATTACCTAACATTAGAAGAAGATTTGACAAGTCTAACTTTTTTGTAAGTTAATTGTAATAAAGTAGATATGGAAGTAGTTCTTACATGTAAAGCCGTTTCCATAGTTTGTATGAAGACCATATGTTACAGTCTTGGTGTAACTTTTGGAGGTAGGGTCCATCCCGTTCTCTTTGGGGTCGTTTGGTTGAGAAATAAGTTATCACATGATTAATTATTTCGGAGTTTGTTATCTCACCCTCACATGAAAAACACTACAATCCCAGGATAATTAATCCCGGAATTAGTTATATTATAATTTTATCCCAATCAAACATGAGATAAACTCATCTCAAATTTAATTTCGGGATTAATTATCCCTTGTCACACGTATCAAACGATCCCTTTGTGTTTTGCAAGATGATGAATGGATTAGAAAAAGTCTAGCGGTGATGGAAATTTGATTGAAACAAATTGTTGGGTTATTTTATCTAATTAGATAACAAGTGTGAATGGAAAATGGAGGAAAAAGATTTGGAGGAAAACGAAAAGTTTGAAGTGTTTTCCTTTACTAATGCACTTTGTCCCTCATCGACAAAATGAAAAGAAAATCTTTGTGCTTATATAGAGAACAACATCTTCTAGATCTTAAAGAGTTAAGAAGAAGTGGTGCCTCACGTCGTCGCCGTCGTCGCTCGCGGCTCAGCCACGGCTTCGACTTCGGATTTGGATTCAGTCAATTGGTATGATTGATTGATAATTTTTTGGACCAAATTTATTTCCTGTTTTCTGTTATTCATTTTGTTTTTCTTGTTTGGCTATAAATTCAGAGTTTTTTCCTTACTTTTCACCACCGAAAATATGCATACTCTCCCCACTCTTTTCTATATTTCTACACTGTTTTTCAAAGCGAAACGTAAGCATAAGTGTGATATACTGTCATTTGTTGAGTTCGACGAAGTTCTGTAATTTTCATTACCGGTATTATAGAATAGTTGTTTTGTTCTATACTGGGAGGGATTAATCCAATAACCTTGGGCAATAGTAAGGTGATTAAATTCCTTAAGGAAACACAATTTTCTGTTGGGCTCGAATTTTTTATTTATTCTGTTTATGCTTCTGTTTTGTTTTATTTTTGCACAAATTTGTTTCGAACACAGGTCGCTAACAAGCTTGAGGAATTTATATTTTATATTCTATGTTCATCTTACTTTCTGCTTTGGGAGACTAAAATCCTAGCGATTTTCTACTCCCGTTTTGGAGATTAAATTTTTCGAATTTTCTACTCCAATTTAAGATTAAAGTCTTTGTGACTTTCTACTCAATCCGATATTAAAATCCATGTGATTTTCTACTCGATTATTTGTATTCGGTTTGAAGATATAAAAACTTCACCGACTTACTAATTCTGATTTTGTCAATTTCTTGTACAGAAACATGACAACAAGTACGGAACAACAAAATGGCTCTATTGAGACTACTACTGCTGCAATGGCAACTACATCTTCAAGTTGCACAATGCCTGCATCGGCGATGGCACCGGCCAAAAAGCCCGAAAACTTTTTCGGCTTGGACTTTAAGCGTTGGAAGTAGAAAATGTTCTTCTACCTGAACACACTCAGTTTGCAGCGCTTTATTAGCGAGGCATGGAAGCATTCTGACTTCTTATGCAAAAATTATATTTTAAGTTGCTTGGAAGATGACTTGTACAGTGTTTATAGCGTCATGAAAATATCAAGAGACTTGTGTAATTCTCTTGAACAAAAGTACAAACCTGAAGATGTTGGACTTAAAAAGTTTGTGGCCGCCAAATTTCTGGAGTTCAAAATGGTTGACGACAAATCTATCATAACGCAAGTCCAAGAATTGCAAGTTATTGTCATGACCTCCTTGCTAAAGGTATAAACTGAGTCAGTATTTTAATTCAAGATATTGATTATTTTACTAATTATAAATTTATGATTGAAGGTATGGTCATAAATGAAGCATTTCAAGTTGCGGCATTTATTGAAAGGTTGCCTCCACTTTGGACGGACTTTAAGAATTACTTGAAGCATAAGCGCAAGGAGATGACGCTTGAAGACCTTATTGTTCGTATAAGGATGGAAGAGGACAACAAGACTGCTGAGAAGAAGTCCTGTGGTAACTCAACAATAATGGGAGTAAATATTGGTGAGGAAGAGTCTACAAGCAACAAAAAGAGAAAGAAGTCATTTGGTCCAAAGAATTATCCGAGCAAGAAGAAATTCTAAGGTAATTGACATAACTATGGAAAGGTTGGACATAAGGTTGTGCATTGTCGTGCACCAAAGAAGGACAAAAAGAAGAGTCAAGTAAACATGGATGAAAAGAATGATGAAATAGAGGACTTGTGTGCCACGCTATCTGAAGCAGCTTGGTAGAAAATCCCAATGAGCGGTGGATTGATTCTGGAGTCACTCGCCATGTTTGTGCTAACAAAGAGTTATTTGCCTCTTATGTTCCCGCACGGCCTGACGAGACTATCTTTATGGGAAATACTGCAACAGTAAAAATTGAAGGAGTTGGGAAGATATCTTTGAAGATGACTTCGAGCAAAGTTGTGCCTCTAAACAATGTTCTCCATGTTCCTGAAATGCACAAGAATTTTGTCTTTGCTGGACTTCTTATCAAGAATGGATTTAAGTGTGTGTTTGTTTCTGAAAAAGTTGTAATAAGTAAGAATGATGTGTATGTAGGAAAAGGTTACCTAACTGAGGGTCTTTTCAAGTTGAATATAATAGCTATTGATATCAATAAAGTTCAAGCTTCTTCTTACTTACTTGAGTCAAATAATTTATGGCATGTGTGTTTAGGTCACGTCAACTTCAAAATTATATAAACAATGGTTAACTTGAAAGTATTACCTAAATTTGAATGTGATAATTTCAAATGTCAAATATGTATGGAATCTAAGTATGTTAAACATCCTTATAAGTCAGTTGAAAGGAATTCAAATCTTTTAGATTTAATTCACACAGATATTTACAACATGAAGTCAATATCATCTTGCGGTGAAAAAAAGTATTTCATAACTTTTATTGACGATAGTACTAGATATTGCTATATTTACCTATTTAATAGTAAAGACGAAGAAATTGAGGCATTCAAGCAATACAAAAATGAAGTTGAAACGCAACTAAGCAAAAACATTAAAATGATAAAAAGTGATAGGGGTGGCAAATATGAATCTCCTTTTGAAGAAATATGTTTGGAATATGGCATTATTCACCAAACAATTTTTGCGTACTCACCGCAATCTAATGGAATTGAACAAAGAAAGAATAGAACGTTAAAGGAGATGATAAATTCATTGTTGATAAGTTCGGGTTTGCCCCAGAACTTGTGGAGGGAAGCTATTCTTATAGCTAACCAAATACTCAATCGAGTTCTTCATAGCAAAACGTAATCCATTCCATATGAAAAATGGATAGGTAGGAAACCCAACTTAAAATATTTTAAAGTGTGTGGGTGTTTGGCTAAAGTGCAAGTTCTTAAACCCAAAAGGGTGAAGATTGGACCGAAAACGGTTGATTTCATCTTCATAGGATATGCAAAAAATAGTAAGGCATATCATTTTCTGGTTCATAAATCAGAAAATCCCGACATTCATATTAATACGGTAATTGAATCCGATAATGCTGAATTCTTTGAGAAAATTTATCCATATTAAAATGAATGTGAGTCATCTAGTGAAAAATCTAAGCGACCTCGAAAAGAAGCAAAGGAAAGTACGTTTAATGAGGAAAATTCAAGACGTAGTAAACATCAAAGGACAACTACTTCCTTTGGACCAGACTTTCCGACATTTTTGTCAAAAAATGAGCCTCAAATGTTTAAGGAAGCAATGTCTTCCTCGGAAGCACAATAATGGAAATAGGCAGTCAATAGTGAGATAGAATCCATATTAAGTAATCATATTTGGGAATTAGTTGATCTTCCTCCAGGAAATAAACCTTTAGGTTCTAAGGGGATTTTCAAAAGAAAAATGAAAGCTGATGGTACTATTGACAAATATAAGGCAAGATTAGTTATCAAAGGGGTTAGACAACAAGAAGGTCTTGGTTATTTTGATACATACTCGTCGGTAATGAGGATTATATCTATTCAACTGCTAATAGCGTTAGATGTCGGGTATGGTCTTTAAATCCATCAGATGGATGTGAAAACAGCCTTATTAAATGAATATTTGGAGGAAGAAATTTATATGGAACATCTTGAAGGGTTTGTGGTTCCTGGAAAAGAAAAGAAGGTATGCCGACTTGTTAAGTCACTTTACGGATTGAAACAAGCACCCAAACAATGGCATGCGAAATTTGACCAAACAATGTTGGCAAATGGATTTAAGATTAATGAGTGTGATAAATGTGTTTACATTAAAAACACTCCAAATCATAGAGTCATTGTATGTTTATATGTTTATGATATGCTAATAATAAGCAAAGACATTGCGTATATAAATACTACTAAGTGTATGCTTGCTAGTAAGTTTGATATGAAAGACTTAGGAGTTGCTGATTTAATTCTAGGAATTAAAATCCATAAGACTCCTCAAGGACTAGTATTGTCTCAATCTCATTACGTTAAAATGGTACTTGAAAAATTCAAGTATTTAGATTTCAAATTTGCAGACCCTGATTGATGTATATATGGCTCTTACAAAGAATCTAGGTCAAAGAAGATCTCAACTAGATTATGCTCGTGTGTTGGGAAGTTTATTGTACATCATAAATTGTACACGTCCTGATATAGCTTGTGCAGTAAGTACACTGAGTCGTTACACAAGTAATCCCGACCAAACTCATTGGATGGTAGTGAAACGAGTTTTGGAGTATCTAAGACATACCCAAGATTATGTTTTGCACTACAGTAAATATCCTACGTTAATTGAGGAATATAGTGATGCAAATTTGATCACTAGATCATCATAAACAAAGTCCACAAGTGGATATATTTTTACCATTGGTGGAGGAGAAATTTCTTGGAAATTATCCAAACAGATATGCATTGCTCGCTCTACAATGGAGTCTGAGTTTATAGTTTTAGATAAGGCTGGAGAAGAAGCTGAATGGCTTCGGAATTTCTTGGAAGATATTCCATTTTGGCCCAAACCAGGGGCTCCTATACGTATACATTGCAATAATCAAGCGGCAATAGGAAGGGCTAGAAGCGTTATGTATAACGGAAAATCTCGTCACATATGACGAAAACATAATACCGTTAGACAACTACTCTCTAGTAGAGTTATCACAATTGACTACGTAAAGTCAAAAGATAATGTGTCGGATCCACTTACAAAAGGTCTAAATAGAGAGGCGGTAGATTTTCATTGAAGGGAATGGGACTATGGTCGAGGACAAGTTACAGTGGTGGTGACTCTACCTAGAAGACTGGAGATCCCAAGATCTAGGTTCAAAGAGGTCAAACAAAGTCATTAGTGACAGTTCACCATTGTCAAATAAAGTTTTGGTATGTTCTCGTGGTAAGACAATGTTCAGTATCAAGGATAAAGCGTTAAGGCTTTTTAATAGTTTCTAAGTTTGATACGGAGTATATTAAATAGTGTATCTATGGGATAACACGTTTAGAAATCACCTATATAAGTGTGAAATGTAAGTCGCTTCAAGGAGAACTTGTAAGGCCTGTTCTCTATGCACTTATGAAACGGGCGGTGTTCATGGCTGAAACGAACACAACAATGAGAACCAAAGGCGGTTAAAGGGTTGATTGTATGACTTATGGCTGTCTAGGTATACATCAAAGTTCGACGGTTCAAAGATATCAAATCTATTGATTGATGGAGTATATTCGATATAAGTTTACTATGAAAAGTTTAAAGGGAAACCTACTTATCTAGATGCGATAAATCCTTGCTTATAAATCACATAGTTTTTCATGCATGCATATTTTCATATAGCCATTCCCCACTCATGTGGGGGATTGTTGGATTCTGTATCTAATTAGATAAGAGGTGTGAATGGGAAATGAAGCCAAAAGATTTGGAGGAAAACAAAAATTTTGAAGTATTTTCCTTCACTAACGCTCTTTGTCCCTCGTTGTAAAGTGGAAAGAAAATCTTTGTGCTTATATAGAGAAGTACATATTCTAGCTCTTAAAGAGTTGAGAAGAAGGGGTGCTTCGTGCTGTCGTCATTGTCGCTTGCTCGGCTCGGCTTCGACTTCGGATTCGGTCAATTGATATGATTGATTGATAATTTTTTGGACCAAATTTATTTTTCGTTTTCTGTTATTCATTTTCTTTTTCCTGATATGTTTTTAGCACGGATTTTATTTCGCGGTTAATTTCCTAATGGTCATTTTGAATTTAAAATTCGCGACCAGACTTCTGCCAAAATGGTACCTCATGTGAACAAGTACCTTTGCACCTATTCAACCCAGACTGTTCGGCTATTAATTCAGAGGTTTTGCCTCATTTTTCACCATCAAAAATCTTCATACTCTCCCCTCTTCTGCATTTCTGTACTAATTTTCAAAGCAAAATGTAAGCATAAATGTGCTTTATTACTGTTTGTTGAGTTCGACAAAGTTTTGTAATTTTCATTGCTGGTATTATAGAATAGTTGTTTCGTTCTATCCTGTGAGGGATTATTCCAATAACCTTGGGCAACAGTGAGGGGATTAAATTCCTTAAGAAAACACAGTTTTCTGTTGGGCTCAGAATTTTTATTTACTCTGTTTCTGCTTCTGTTTTGTTTTATTTTTGCAGAAATTATTTTCGAACACAGGTTGCTAATACAAATCATATTTCTATATCGACAAAATAACTTAGAAGAAAGCAAAATAATAGTATTTCCTCTGTTTTAAGTTATGTGTTGATATTATTATTTGGGAAATCTACGATGTTCATTTTTTAACGTTGATATCTTAAATGTTTTATAACTATTTTGAATTATTATGACTTATAATATTTTGTATGTAGTTTTAAAATACTCCATTCGTTCCAGTTTATGTAAACCTATTTCCTTTTTGGTCCGTTCCAAAAAGAATGACCACTTCCTAAATTTGGAAACAATTTAGCTTAAACTTACAATTTACACTTAATGAGAAGCATTTATAACCACACAAATACTCTGGGGCCCTTTTTGACTTGTTTAGGACCACAAATGTCAAAAGTCTTCTTTTTTTCTTAAACTATGTGTCTAGTCAGACAAGTTCACATAAATTGGAACGGAGGGAGTATACTATTTCTATTTCAATTATGTGAACTAATTTGATTGGACATAGAATTTAAGAAAAGAGAAAATACTTTTTAACTTGTGGTGTAAAATGAGGCACATACATTTTGTGTGGCTATAAATCATTGCCTAAAGGTAAATTATTTTTCAAATAAGAAAATGGGTCATCATTTTTGACACAAACTAAAAAGTAAATAGATTCATATAAATTGAAACGGAAGGGGTATAAATTTTATTTTTAAAACAATTTAAAAACTTATATTTAATTTTACGATCAAATTTAAGAACTTTAACTCTTGTATTCCTAATTGAAACACAGGATGAACCCAAAAAACTAAATAAATAAAACACAATAAGTAATATTTACGCGCTTATACATACCAGCAATACGGAGTAGAAATAGATGATCTATACCTTTATGGACAAAGGTTTTCTTTCCTAGGTGTAAGATATCTTTCACATCGTACAAAATCAAGGTTTTGTTTCCTCGGTAAGGTGTTTTTCATATCGTACAAAATCGATCATTTCCTAAAATGCACTTTTCTGACAGGAGTATTATCGCATTTCGATTCAAATTTCACAATATATGTTTGAAAATAGAGTTATCTCATACATCGACACAAAAATATAGGAAAAACGAATAGAAGTGGGTTAAAAAGTTTGGTACTGTTTACCCTTAAAATGAGTAATAATTGAATTTATATGCAGTTTAAAGGATATATAATTTAATTTAATACGAATGATCAAATAACAGCAAATAACTGAATTAAAGGAAAACAAAATGATCAAATCAAAAGGGATGGATGATTAAGCCTGGTTTTATGATGAACACTGAAAGTTGGTTCCGATCAAGCCCTCGAAACGGGCATGGCTGCAACTAAATAAATAAGTTGTAACGACCCGACCGATCGTTTTGAGTATTACAGCCCTGTCCCCCCATTTACTGCTCAATTTATGCCTTACAGTTGATTTACGGCTTATCAGGTTAGTTGGTTCGGGCCTGGAAGGATTTCGGAGTGAAATGAGACACTTAGTCTCATAATTGAAAACTTAAGTTGGAAAAGTTGATCGGATATTTACTTATATGTAAATGACCTCGCAATTGAATTCTCATGATTCCAATAGCTCCATATGGTGATTTTGGACTTAGGAGTATGTCCGAAATTTTTTTTGGAGGTCCGTAGTGGAATAAGGTTTGAAATGGCGAAGGTCGAATTTTTGAAAAGTTTGACCGGGGGGTTGACTTTTTGGTATCGGGATCGGAATCCAGTTCTGAAAATTTTCATAGCTCCGTTATGTCATTTATGACTTGTGTGCAAAATTGGAGGTCAATCGGACGTGATTTGATTGGTTCCGGCGTCATTAGTAGAAACTGGAAGTTTCAAAGTTCATTAGGCTTGAATTGAGGTGTGATTCGTGGTTTTAGCGTTGTTTGATGTGATTCGACACTTCGACTAAGTTCATATGATGTTTTAGGACTTATTGGTATATTTGGTTGAGGTCTCGAGGGGGCCCGGGTGAGTTTTCGGGTAGTTTCAGACCATTTCTAAGCCATTTTAAATTGCCGGTTTCCGCCTACAGAGGTGTGCATCGCGATCGCGAACATTTGGTCGCGTTCGCGAAGAGCAAACAGCAGTTTGGAACCTTGTGAATCGAGATCGCGGAAGCTCTTTCGAGATTGCGTAGAACAAAATTTCTGTTGCACTGACCCGACTTTGGAAGCTTATATCTCGCAATCTATAAGGAACTTGGAGATAATCTAAAAATAAAAATTATAGCCCTTGATGTTTAGTTTCTAGAAATATAAACCATTTGTCATTTGGAATTGTGTGCAAAAGTTATGGTGGATACAATATAGGCTGTCTGGGAAGAGTTTGGAAATCTCTATTGCACAAGGCTGACTTTGAAAGTTTATATCTAGCAATCTATAAGGAATTGGGAGATGAACAATAAATGAAAGTTATAGACCTTGGTGTCTAGTTTTTAGAAAGTAACAAACTAACAATACTTAGGTATTATGAGAGGTTATACTAATGTGGCGGTTATGTATGGTAAATAATTTATATTGAAAACCTTTCGTTGTCATCAAACACTAAACCCAGAGAGAATAATGAATGTCAATAAATTAAAGGCTAAGGGTAGAGTTCCACTTACGGTCGAAACCCCTTTTGAATCCCCCGACACTTCAAAGTTTCCAAGGGTCTCAAGGCCCAGGACATTGCCTGTGCCGGGAAGAGTAGCCAAATCAAGAGTTAAACTCTACTCCCAAACACCCCTAATCACTAATAACTCATTTTCCCTATAGGTTTAGGTGCCAATGAGGCTCTTTCAATGTAAACCAATTATCATAGCAATAACACACCACATAAGTGTACCCCTTTCTTGATAGAATAATATACGGAACACAAAATGGTTTTATCTACATTTTTATAACTATATTTCCAATACTAGGTGAATGATTAATACATTAAACAGGTTTAGAGGTCAAGTTTCAAACACACATAGGGACAAAGATGTTACCATGCTACTATTAAAGAACCAAACATATGAAATAAGAGAAAAGAGTAGGGAGTTCAATTCTTCAACAACAGTTAATGAATACAAATATATTTGCCTCTAAAACCTCCTAATTAGACAAAAGTATTGATTGTGTAAACTCAAGTTTGGTTTTATCATATGCAAGTTAATGGGATCACTGGAAGCTTTGGAAGTGTCAACCAAGGTTTCAAACAAATAGCTATGATAAGAACTTCTACAGATATTATTAGAGGCACCAGAACACACTCAAAGTTTCAACAAGACTACAGGTGTATGACTTTGAATAGGATTCCTAAGGTTTCATAACAAAACCTCATGCCACTATTCTTTCCTATCTTTGAAATTAATGACATGCTCATCTTCCTCTAAGAATGTTAATCTTACACTAATCTCATTTAGGAAAAAGCAAGTTATGGTATCCAAACAGCAATAACAAGAAGTTTTCTTAGGGTTCACAGACTATGTTCAATTCAGATTAAAAGAGAGAGAGAGAGAACTGGATATAGTTTTAAGACAGTGCACTGAAGCATGAAATCATGAAGGACAAATAGAGATGCATACAAAACTTTCATTCAACTACACACATAGATGTTCGACTAAGGTTATGATCTTACAAAACATGATGAGTTTCAATCATTATAAAGTCAGGTCAACAATGTCATTAAGTGGGTTAAAGACAGTGGAGATATTATACTAAGCAGGATGAACTCAGTTGTACAGACTAAAGATTAACATCTAAACATGATTGAATTATACCCAGCTTATAAAATAGTTAACACTTAACAACAACAGACATGACTATAACCTATTTCACGAGAGATAACTTGATCATAACAGAACACATGCATAATGTTTAATGATGTTCATAAAAGTTCACCTTAATAAGACTGTTCCATACAATGAGACTTATGGATGTGATTAGCAGTTAAACACATATATAAGATTTTCATAATAATAACTCAAAGGCTGCTATAAGGTTAGCAAACACTTATATAAAAAAAAATCATTTTTCGAACACTTTAACTTCACATACTTTAATTAAGTGATGAAGGATTAAACCATATGCATTCATGTATGTTCTAGTTAGAGGCATCAAACAGCAGCCTCAAATACAGAATAACAGAATACTGAAAATATAAAGATCATAACCGAACATTGAAGGAGATCTGAAGCCTAGGCAAATATGAGAAGCCATTAAGGCATATTAAGGAACTTAATCACATAAGTTATTTGATTCAGAGTAGAAGTCATCAAGGTCACATAACAACTCAATCACTATTGATTAAAGATACTCAAAAGCATAACAGATGACTATAGATTAACAACACCTCATTATGAACTGGAATAAACATCTATACACTAATGACAAATATCATAAACAAAAACAGTTAATTGAAAGATAGCAGTATATCCATGATGTTTGAACAACACAATCAAAAGAGAAAGGGTGGAGGTATACTAACCTTTTCTGGGATAGCAAACCAAACATGGGTTCAATTTAGCCGCGTAGGATCCAAAACTTCAAGATTGAGCAGTGAAAGAACCCTGAAAGAAAAAGAGAGATAGATATTAATCAAAAAGTAGTTGGGCTTCTAAAAATTATGAGATTTTTAGGCTCTTGTTAGGTATGTAGGTCTGCTTGGTGAGAGCATTCAAGGCTCTATTTATGGTGCCATTCAATGGATTAGGTTCAAAGACTCAAACTAGATAGTGAAAGATGACAAAGAGTTGATGATTCTAGCAAACTGGGTGAAATCAGAAGAATACATAGGGAAATCGGTGAGAGATTTACCTGAGCGAGGAAAGTTTGACCGTTGGAAGCAAAAATCAGCAGCCAAAGCTCGGAGACCCAAAGGTCATTGTGTTTGATCTCTGGGTATAGAATATTAATCATGAGACTCTGAAGAAGATCCATGCATGCTTCGATTTAACATAACACAAGAGAAATCTGAAGATTTGATGTTTCATGTCTAAGCTAGGGTTTTTGGATTTGGGCGTTTGAATCTTAAAGATGGAAATGGGAAAGAGTTCAGCGAGGATCATGGGTATGAGGGACAAAAGGTATGATTTTCTAGGTGATTTGATACCTTGCACGAATTTGTGCAAGGTTCACTTGACTGATTAGGATGATGGGAATGGAGAGAAAAAGGAGGAAAAAGGGAAAGAAGGGCGACTGGGCAACATGGAAATGATTTAGGGTTTGAGGGGGATTGGGTCGTCTCTAGGGGTTATTGTTGGGAGATGGGATGATCCACGGCCCTGATAATTAAGGTTTTAAATGATTTTAAGGAGAAAATGTGATGGCCATTAAATCTTCTATTTTCAACGGCTACGATTGAATCTAATGGGGTATTGAAATTAAAGAAACAATGGAGATAAATTTAGAGCTGTTGATCTAGGGTACGAATGACTTAGATCCATTGTGCTTCTTTTGTGAGTATGGGAGGCGGGCAACGTGGCAAGTTCTGATCGGCTCAAATGGAGTGGCATGGATTGCCAACTTGGAATGAAGGGTTGTTTGGACTGGATATTTTCGAATTGGGCTCTTGTGTTGGGCCAAAATTAATTTAAATGGTAGTCATTGTGTGTTTAATTAAAAAATTACAATTATAGCCTCTTAGTCTTTTAACCCTTTTGAAATTAATTTAAATAAACTTATTATTTCCAATAACATATCATAAAATTATAAACATCAAATATACTACTAAATTATAACACTAATTTTGAATTATTAACATAGTAATCTTAATTAATATAAATTTTAAGAAGTAATTTGTTAAATTAATTATAAAACCTCTATGGTGTATTTTAAATTTTAAGAAGTAATTTGTTAAATTAATTATAGAACCTCTATGGTGTATTTTAAAAATTATTAAAATAATATTAAAATAGTAAGATATTTTTAATTACATAATACTTAATACTATGTTATTAATTTCAAAACTAATTCTTAACTAATTTTGTAAAAATAGGTATTGATTGATAGAAAATACTTTCAAAACATTCATTGTAAATTATTAAGTACAAATAAATTAATTTTAAAATGGAGGGTCAAAATTGATCGTCAACAACTGCCCTTCTTTGACCAGAGACGATGAAAGAGTTTTCGGGCAAAGAAATTGAACCAAAGCCAATTTTGTCCCGACTTTAGGCATATGTTGCAAGAATAGCATTCGTATTTAAGAAAGATTATGAGCTATAGGATTAGGAGTTAAGGAAGATTCTAGGAGGATTTTGGGAAGTTGGGGCCGAATTCTGGCTTTGAATTGCTTACATACCTCGGGCTTAACGAGGATCAGGCCTCATGTAGTTCTGGAGTGGGGACTTTGAGAAAGCGATGTTCGCAGGAATTGCCCCAGTATCGTATCATGACGATACTGCGAGCGGAGGATTTGGCACTCGTGATAGCTTGAATTTGCGGCTTGACTTAAAAGATTTGAAGAAATGGAGTTACACTGATCATTTTGAGTTAAAGCTTGGATCCTTGGGCTGCTAACGAGTCTGATGTCCTTCATAGCATTGTAGTTTGGTCTGCTGCTTAGAAGGAGTTCCACATTGCAATGTTTGTTCCTAAAGAAAATGAAACACACACATAACCATTTATTGCAATGCAGAATATGTTAAGATGTGATGTAAATGATGCATGAATGATGATGCAAAGTTGTCGGCGAGCCGTTATTTGGGATTGGGATTATGGGATACTTGAACTTGACTCGATTTGTTAGCCGGGCTGTGTACTGTTCCACAGTTATCGGAGCATTGAGTCTCCTCGTGGCAGCAGTAGTTGTAGAATACATCTCCGCTTGTTGGGAGAGTTTTGCATTGAAAAAGTGTCTCTGCTTGTTGGGAGAGCTTGACTTGTAGAGTGCGTTTCTGCTTGTTGGGAGAGCTTTGCACTGAAAAGTGTCTCCGCTTGTTGAGAGAGCTTGATTTGTAGAGTGCGTCTCCGCTTGTTGGGAGAGCTTTGCACTGAAAAAATGTAAAGTAATCTCTACTTGGGAGCGACTTGACTAAAACGTAATCGTGCCAGAAGTTGCATGAGCAAAACGTCAAAATATTCAAGATAATAACAAAGGAAAAGAAAAGCATGCCCAAGAGATACTCTTGACTGCGAAGCTAAGTTGTGGCCATCGATTGGCAGAACGTCGGTAACGAGGTTTGCGACTGTCTATTCTGGTCTCCGTTGTGACGGAGCGACAGTGCGGATTATTCTGTTGATGGAGTGAACAGTTTGCTATATACAAGGCTTCGATTGGCAAAACCGACGTTTGATTTTGTACAGGGAACTCCGATCAATTGAGCTGACGATTTGCTATATATAGGACTCCAATTGGTGAAGCCGGCGACTCATTTTGTACAAGGTGCTCCGATTGGTTGAGCAGACAATTTGCTATATACATGTCATCAATTGGCGAAGCCAGCGGTTTGTTTTGTACAAGGTGCTCCGATTGTTCGAGCAGATGGTTTGCTATTTACAGTATGCCTTTTCTGCATTAGCGATCCGACTCCAAGATACCTGCAAAGGGTTCACAAATTAGTTTTAGTTGTACCAGAAAATTTAAATAAAGGAAGATGGATGATAATCCTGAGAAAGTGGCAGATCCATCATTTGCTCCAATGTATTCCCAATTTTTCCTCGCGTCATGTTGACCCTGCGCTCAAAGAAAAATTCTTAGTGGGAGTGGGGGAGTTGTTTTGTGTCGACCACAGTATCGGTTTTGCCACAACTCTTGATATGGCTATGCCACAAAGTTCAGTAGGTGGAAGAAATTACAACATTTAGAAAACACTTTTCAAAAATTTTGTTTTAAGGTAAGTGCCATCGTTCCGGATTATGACATGCTACGAAAGGTTCTCTGAACGCGAGTGTTTCTTTTAAAAGCTCTATCCCTTTGATGTCGATCCCCCATGATGCTTTCGACGACGTGGCTGCTTTGCCATTGCGACTGCGCCCTAATTCGAACTAATGCATTACAAAGGTTTTCCTAAGGTTATGACTGAACCCTTTCAGGTTGCCTACGTATCGAAAACAGAATCAGGTCTGAACTTAGTTCGTGGATGATAAGAATATGATGAGTATGACCGAGCCTAACTTAGGCAACCTACGTATCCAAATGGAATCAGGTCAAGACGTAGTTCGATTGCAATAGATGCAAAATGATGAGACTAAGAATGAAATGGCCGAGTCTGACTCAGACTGCCTACGTATCTAAATAGAATCAGGCCAGAACGTAGTTCTATTACAAAAGACGACTGAATCCGATGAGGATTGCCTACGTATTCCTTCTTGATGAAATCAAATTGGCATAATTTTAGAGCGATCATACAAAATGATATTTGTCTTTTTCTATTACAAAAGAAAGGAGGGAGAGAAACCGAACCCTACGCGGGTTGCCTATGTATCCCTCCGTGGGAAATCAAGTTGAACGTAGTTCTGTTACAGCAAAACCTAATTCTATTTTCCTTCAAACCTAGTATCTCTTGATTGAATTTGAGTTGATGGGCTTCGTGTTGACTCTTCCGCCCATTTATGCCAAGATTAGAGCTCCACCCAAAAATACTCGGTGAACCACGTAAGGACCTTGCCAATTTGATGCGAAATTTCCTTTGGCTTCTTCCTGGTGGGGGAAGATTTTCTTCAGAACCAATTGCCCCGCTATGAACTGGCTAGGCTTCACCCTTTTGTTAAATGCATTGGCCATCCTATTCTGATATAGCTGAACTTGGCATACTGCATCCATTCTCCTCTCATCAATGAGCATGAGTTGCTCATATCTGACCTTTATCCACTCCGCATCGTGCAACTTGGCCTCTTGGATGATCCTTAAAGATGGTATCTCGGCCTCCGCGGGTATCACAACTTCGGTGACGTATACTAACATGTATGGTGTTGCCCCAGTGGATGTTCTCATGGTGGTCCAATAACCCAATAAGGCGTAGGATATTTTATCGTGCCATTGCCTGTGATTTTCCACTATCTTTCAAAGAATTCTCTTGATATTCTTTTTTGTTTCCTCGACTTCCCCATTCATTTGTGGTCTGTAGACTATGGAATTGCAGTGGATGATTCTGAACTTCTCGCATATTTCTCTGATAAGATCACTATCGAGGATAGCGACATTGTCAGTGATGATTGACTCAGGTATCCCAAATCAGCAGATGATGTTGTTTCGAACGAAATCCGCCACTACTTTTTTTTTGGCAGTCTTGTAGGTAGAGGCTTCGATCCATTTGGTGAAATAATCGATGGCTACCAAGATGAAGTGGTGCCCATTTGATGCAGCGGGCTCTATAGGTCCAATCATGTCCATGCCCCAAGCGGAGAACAGCCAAGGCGAACCCATTACATTCAATTCATTAGGCGGAACCCGGATGAAATTCCCGTGGATCTGGCACTGGTGACACTTTTTTATGTAGCGAATACTATCACTTTCCATGGTCATCCAAAAGTATTCGGCTCTCAAGATATTTTTGTGAACCCATTTATGTGGGGTCTGCACGTTCCTGCATATATTTCTTCCAATAATCTGGTTGCCTCGGCGATATCTACACATCTCAACAAACCCAAGTCTGGGGTCCTCCTATACAGGACTTCCCCGTTAAGGAAAAAGTGATTTTCCAACCTCTTGAGTGCTCGCTTCTGACTATTAGTGGCATTCTCTGGGTACTCTCTTGTTTCAAGGAATCTCTTGACGTCGTGGTACCATGGTTTGTTGTCTGGTTCTTCGTCTAAATGAAAGCAATAGGCATGTTGATCCCTGATCTCTACCTCGATAGGGTCGATGTAGTTCTTGTCTGGATGCTGAATCATGGACGATAGAGTTGCAAGGGCATCAACGAACTCATTCTGGATCCTAGGAACGTGCTTGAACTCAATCTTCATGAACTTCTTGCATAACTCTTTTACACAATGCAGATACGGAAGGATCTTGACATTTTTAGTAGACCACTCCCCTTGGACTTGGTGTATCAACAGATCGGAATCCCCTATGACCAAAAGCTCTTTGATGTTCATGTCGACTACCATTCTGATCCCAATGATGCATGCTTCGTATTCAGCCATATTATTGATACAGGGTAATCTTATCCTTGCTGATGTTGGATAGTGCTATCCAGATTCCGAAATTAGGATTGCCCCAATTCCTACTCCCTTGAAGTTCGCTGCTCCATCGAAAAACATTCTCCATCCAGGATATGACTCTGCAATATCTTCTCTGGCGAATAATACCTCTTCGTCGGGAAATTACGTAGTGAGAGGCTCGTAATCCCCATCCATTAGATTCTCTACGAGGTGTTCGACTAAAGCTTGTCCTTTAATAACCTTTTGGGTTATGTACACAATGTCAAATTCGCTGAGGATAATTTGCCATTTAGCTAGCTTTTCGGTAGACATTGGCTTCTAAAAGGTATACTTGAGCGGGTCGAGCCGAGACATCAGATGCGTAGTGTATGCTGACATGTAATTCCTTAGTTTCTAGGTGATCCAAGTCAGAGCACAGCAAGTGCACTCTATCAAAGTGTATTTGGCCTCGCATGGTCTGAACTTCTTACTTAAGTAGTAGATGGCCTGCTCTTTTCTCCCAATTTCGTTGTGCTCTCCCAACACACATCCGAAGGCGTTATCCAAGACTGGAAAATATAGTTACAATGGCTTCTCGGGCTAGGGGAACCAACACTGGTGGTTTGATAAATATTCCTTAATTCGGTTGAAGGATTTCTGACACTCTTCTATCTATTTTGTGGCAGCGTCCTTTTTCAACAACTTGAAGATAGGTTCATAAATTATTGTAGACTGAGCTATGAAATGACTTATGTAATTCAATCTGCCCAGCAAACTCATCACATATTTCTTACTCTTGGGTGGTTGCAACTCCTAAATGTCTTTGATCTTCGATGGATCCAATTCTATCCTTTTATGCTTATGATGAAGCCTAACAATTTTCCAGTAGGGACTTCGAATGCGCATTTTGCCGGATTCAATTTCAAACTGTACCTCTGCAGGCGCTCAAAAAATTTCTTCAAATTGTCCAAATGTTCTGAACTCTTCCGAGACTTGATGATGACGTCATCCACATATACCTCGATCTCCTTGTGAATCATGTCGTGAAAGAGGGTTGTCATGGCCCTCATGTAAGTGGCACCGGTTTTATTGAGGCCAAACGTCATGACTCTATAGCAGTAAACTCCCCAAGGTGTGGTGAAGGCTGTCTTTTCTGCATCTTCCTCGTGTATCAATATCTAGTAGTATCAACCGAAACAATCCACGAATGACTGTAGTTCATGCTTCGCGCAATTGTCGATAAGGATGTGGATATTTGGTAAGCAGAAGTCGTCCTTCGGGCTAGCTTTGTTGAGATCTCGGTAATCCGTGCATATCCTGATCTTCCCGTATTTCTTGGGTACTGGGACGATATTTGCTAAACAACTGGGATAATTGGTGACCCTTACTACATTCGCCTCTATCTGCTTGGTTACTTCTTCCTGTATCCTCAAATCAGGTAGGGCTTAAATTTTCTGGGCTTTTGCTTGACTGCGGTCTGGCGGGATCGGTAGGCAGTTAAAGCGAGACAATGTCAATACTTAATCCCGGCATGTCATCATATGACCATGCGAACACATCAATGTATTGTCGAAGGAGCTCGACCAATTCTTCCTTCTGCTCTGCTTCTAGATGGACTGATTCGCATTTCTTTCACGTCTTCCTGGTTTTCGAGATTGACCACTTCTGTTTCTTCAAGGTTGGGCTTTTTCTGACTTTCTAGCTGTTCGATTTCTTATGGGAGATTGTCTGGCATCATACTCTCATCGTATTTATCATAATCTGGGTTATTTCGCTCGAAGGTTTCGTTACATGTCACAATCATAGAACACGGGTTTTTATCATTTTGATTACTGAAAAGAAAAACTAAGCATAAATGAAGCCGTAAATAAAGTTGCAATATTTTAAGAAAATGATTCTTTTTATTTCATCAAAAGAGGAACGTCTAAGCATTCAAAAGAGGTGAATGACAAAAAAGTACAGACACGGTGCAAGCCTCAATTGACCGTGCGCTTTTCAAAAGAAATTTTTTACAATTCCACACTACCAAGACTCTCGGCGAATCAAAGATGGACTGACGGTCCAATTCTACAGTTCTTCTCCTGGTTTGACAACCCGAATGGTCGGTGGCTTGATGTCAGTTCCTTCATAGAATTCTTCAATCATAGTTACGAACATGCTTCCCATTCAATCGGCGATATCATCTTCTGGCGCAGAACTCTGGCTTGTACCCGAAACATGCTCTAGCACAAAAGCCTTTTTCTCGGAGCTACTAGTACAAGTTTTTCCCATCGAAGGTTGATATCCTATGTCGGTCCTTCCTTTCTGCCCATTTGGCTCAATTGGTTCTGTAATCCTGTCTGATCTGGCTCCTAGCCCAGTTCTTGGTATGTATCCATATTTTATCATTTCCCTCATGGCCATCTTTGATCTATACGGCGACCGCATTCCCAAGTTTTGCTTAGTTTCTTCTATTTTGGTAGTCCGTATGATTTCTACTGCATGGAAAGCAACTTCGTCTAGCTCTTCAATGAATGGGACTGCATGCTCCAATAAGCTGATTGACCCCATTCACCATAGACCACGATCTCTTGACAACTCCACTTAAATTTCATGCATGTGTATCCAGGGTCTTCCCAGCAGTAAGTTGTATGAAGAGGAAATATACATTACTTGAGACATGTAAGGGAAATTCAACTGGTCTGATATGCAAAGCCAAATAAATTTCTCCAATGACATCCTTTTGCGAACCATCAAAATCCCTTACCCTCACATGGCTTTCCTTGACTTCCTTCAGGTGGATTCCCAACTCTCGCAGAGTAGAGAGCAGGCAGATATTAAATCCTGGCCCTCCATCAACCAGCACTCGGGGACACCACATTGTCCCCACATTTGACAGTGATATCTAGAGCTTTGTTGTGACTCATGCCTTCGACGGGAAGCTCGTCTCTTCGAAAAGTGATCGTATTTCCTTCGACCATTTTCCCAATAGATACAACCAATGCCTCACTGGTGGTGTTGCATACTTACCCCACTTAGTACTCTCATAAGGGCATCCTTATGACTATCGGAGCTCATCAGCAAGTCCATGATTGATATTTGCATCGGAGTTTTCTTCAGCTACTCCTCCACGGAGTATTCTTTGGTCGACATTCTTTTCCAGAATTCTACGGCCTCGGGGTTTGTTATATTTCTTCTTTGAATATGCTCTCTTCCTAAATTCCCTCAATTTGTATCTTCAGGAGAGTAGCATCTCCCTGACCTAGTCATACCGTAGGCTGCTGCGGATTCTGTCATCTTGGCTTTCCCTTTTTGCTGATAGGTCCATGAGACAGTTTTGTATTTCCGACCCTCTTCGCCCCATATAGCAATGGAAGGTTGTCACTAATAAGTCTGAACCGTCACTGTGGGTCTCACTTATACTGTGATCATCAGAGTCCTTTGAGGTGGGATCCTTGCGGCCTCTGCATTTCCTATCGTGATAATAGTTCCTTTCAAATCATATTCTTCATCCAAGGTGATCATGTTGACCCCCTGATTCTGGTGATTCGGCAGCCGATTGCGATTCACATTGGGTGGAGCCGGAGTGCACTCAATGGCTTCACTTTTGATGAATGTTTTAATTTCATTTTTCAGCTTAAAAAAATCTTCAGTATCATGTACATGCATGTTTGAATAGTACAAGCACCTTTTGGTTGCATCAAAATACTTTGAGGGATACTTAGGGACCATTCCTTCCATTGGATATATTAATCCTGCTCTCCTCAATCTTTCAAACAATTGAGCCAGAGGCTCAGCAATCGGGGTATAATTTCTGGGACCCTTCTCTTCAAAATTTGGGCCAGGGCGTGGTGCATAAGTAGGTCGGTTTTGATGAGTGGTAGTTTGTACAGAAGTATATGGTCGTTGTGGATTTGGGTTGTTATGGGCTCGAGGAGGGTTATATTGAGGTTGTGAGTGGTAATGTGGTTGTGTATTGTAGACTGGAGCATAGGCGGGTGGTGGTGAATGATTGTTTAGGGAATAAGAAGTGTTTTCATGATGTGGGTTGGGTTGATAGTAAGGGACGACTGCTGAAACTTCTTCTTGTTTCTTCTTTCCGCTACTGATTGACCCTGATTGGATTGCCTTGCTAGCTACTTGCACTGCAGCCATGGATTGTACTTTGCCAAATTTTATACGTTCTTCTAAGAAATCTCCCATCTTGACCAGTTCAAGGAATGTATGTCCCATCATACCCATCATTTTTTCAAAGTATATCCCTTATTGGGCCCTGATGAAATACTTAGTCAATTCACTGTTGTCCAACAGAGGTTGTGCCCTGGCGGCTTCTAATCTCCATCGACGTGCATATTCTTGCAATGACTCGGAAGGATTATTCTGTAGGTTTACCAGTTCAAACCTGTCGGGAGTAATCTCTGTACTGAATTGGAAGCAATTCATGAAATCTTCCGCCATGTCCTCCAGTTTTGCGGATCTTGTCGAGTATACCAGGTAAGTGCTTCTCATGTCAGGCTTATTATGAGCAACTTCATTCGCAGGTTCTCGTTTCTTCCTACTCCAACTAACTTGTCACAATATGCCCTCAAATGTGCGTGGCGATCACCAGTCCCATCGAAGATATCAAACTTTGGAGGCTTATACCCTACTGGGATATCCACATCTGGATGGATACACAGATCCTCGTAGTCCAAAATGTTACTTCCCCGAGTGACTTGGAGGTTCTTTATTTGTTTTCTCAAGATTTGTAACTGCTCAGACACTAACTCCTCTTCCTTACGCCTAGCTTCCCTTTCTATCTCGGCGTACTGGTCAATCTCATAAGGCACCCTGACTGTGACATGCGCTGTAAAAGTAGGTTAAAAAATGGCATATGCAGCAGGAGCATATCATTCACGGGTAGCGGTATGTGCCACGGGTATGTGCTGATTTTAGTGAGTGGTAAAGGTGACTCAGTCACGAGGAGGGGTGTGAATTGTGTTGGTGGTAACGGGTGGGGTTTGTGGCGTTTGAACGTAATATGGTACATAGGGAGTGTGGATAGGAGGATTTGGTGGGTTTGCGGGGGTTACTGGAGGTATTCTTTGAGTGGTGGGGACTGAAGTCGGGGTGTTGTTGGCCTGGCATGATATGGAAGGAAAGTGGTCAGGAATTGAATCCAGAGAGGGGAAACGTGGTGGTTGCGGAAGCGTTATCACGGCCAGATGTGCTAGTTCCCTGATATGTTGTACTTCCTCCCTTAAAGACTACATCTCCTGGGCCATCCTGTCCACATGTTCATCATTCCTTGTATCGTCCTTCTCTCCCGATCGCCCCGGGCTATCGGCTTTAACCAGAGCATGTTCGGTTGGGTGTTTTGTAGCAGATATCTTCCCCTATGATCTTAGGTTGTACGGTGGTTCTGCCAGTTTTGGGTCGACACAGACCAACTTTTCTTTTGGGGAGTAATAATAAAGTAAGAAACTAAAAGAAAGAAAGAAAAAGAAACAGAAGTCAGTTTCTTCATTTGTACAAGCAGAAGATCATACAGAGCAGTTAAATTACGTATTCAGGCAAGCGTTTGTCACGACCCAAAATTCAACTAGTCGTGATGGCACCTAACCCAATCTGCTAGGTAAGCCAACTTTCACTTATCCAATTCCAATAACAATTATTAAATCAATTTAAGTAAATAAAGATCCTAATCTTATACATTCCCCAAGAACTGGTAGTACAAATCATGAGCTTCTACGAATAGAGTATACAATGCTGGTATGAAGTAAATACATCATATGTTTGAAAAGTACATAAACAAAGTTTTATGAATCTAAGACTACCATGAACAAGAGGCAGCTACAACTGGAACGCAAGTACATTTTCAGATCCAGCTCCCACGAACACAGCAACATCAGCAGCCAACATCTGCACGCAAGGTGCAGAAGTGTAGTATGAGTACAACCGACCACATGTACTCAATAAGTAACAAACCTAACCTTAGGTTGAAAGTAGTGACGACCTTGTACCAAGATTGGGTCCACCACCAATTACCAACAACAGTTCATAACAACGTAAAGCAAAAAATACAAGAAGTAACTCAAAGGTAAGATGCTCAGCAAAATCATGATTTCCGAAAATAGTTCTGCCTTTTCAAGTACATCAGTGAAAACCCAAATCGTTTACCGAAGTTTCCAAAAATATGAATAAGTTTGAAAACAATAATTTTCCCAAAAATTCTTTCAATAATAATAAATAAGATGTTTCATTATCTTTCTAGATAACCAGTGTAAAACAAATGCATCACTATGCCCATTTGTCAACATGTGTGAGAAATCATGAATGATGCAATACCGTACAGCATGAGGAAAATACCTCTCGATGCATGTATGTCATGTGTGCATATCAATGCAATGTATCTCAGAGATGAACTCATGTACTCGCACTCTCAGAGTACTCAATCTCACGTTCTCACACATTTCACTCATCATGCTCAATCACTTGGTACTGTATATTGACAATCCGGCCCAGGGAAGATCCATTCCGGAATATACACATCAATTGATCATTAGTCACTCAGTACCAAGTAGGGCCAATCCAGCCAGTGGAGAAGATCCATCTCCAGGTATATAATGCTTCGGACAAGATCCATGTCCAGGGAAAATCCATCCGTCAATAATAACAACCACGCTCACTGGGGGTGTGCAGACTCCAGAGGGGCTCCTACAGCCCAAGCGCTATAAACCGCACGGATAACTTACATGCTGCACAGACAACTCACGTGCCATAATATCAATATTTGGATCCGCACGGACAAATCACGTATTGCATGGACAACTCACGTGATATAGTATCAATATCCTCACAAACGGGCCCCCGGCCTCACTTGGTCATCAATCTCTCCAGTCTCACTCACGGGCTCACAACGTTATGAAACTAGCCCGACAACAATGATATGATGTATCAATACATAACAATTGAGACTGAGATATGATACGAATGCATAAATATGATTGAATACGAAATATCAATGAAATCAGTGAAATGACAACAAGAAACGACCACTATGGGTCCTAGCAGTATCGTCATAAATCCCAGACATGATATCTAGCATGATTGACAATTCAATTACTTTATCACATGGTGAAAACACGGGCATCAACAAAGTAGGACCTCTATACAGTGCCATGGAAACAACAGAGTCCCAATTCACATGGTGTACGCCCACACGCCCGTCACCTAGAATGTGCGTCACCTCAATACCAAATACATAACACGTATAATCAGGGCTCATACCCTCAGCTCCAAGATTAGAAGAGTTACTTACCCCGAACAAGACAAATCCAATGCCGAGCAAGCTAAACAATGCTCTAGAAATCCCATTCTGTATGTATCAACTCCTGAACGGCTCGAATCTAGCCACAATAACTTTGATTCAGTCCACACAATTTATAAGAATTAATTCCATATCAAAATACTAATATGTTCCCACAAAATTCGAAATTACACTCCAAATATCGCCTGTGGGGCCAACATCTCGAAATCCGAAGAAACTCACAAAATCCGACAACCCATCCAATTACAAGTTCAACCATACTAATTTCACTCAATTCCAACTCCAAATCGATGTTCAAATCTCAAAAATTCATATTATGAACTTTAGGCCAACACCCCCAATTTCCTCTTTAAATTCATCAACCAATTGCTAAAATGAAGAAAGATTCATGGAATATAATCACAAGGGAGTTAAGAACACTTACCCCAAGTTGTGTGAAAAAACTCCTCTCCAAAATCACCCAAACCGAGCTCCAAAATTCGGAAATGGTGAAAACTAGCGAAACCCCGAACTTAAAGGGTTCTGCCCAGGCTTTTCGCTTCTGTGAAATTTGGATCACATATGCGCCTATCGCAAGTGCGAAAAACCCATCGCACATGCGGCTCAAACTCACTTCTGCGCCTTTCAGCCATCTTTTACGACCATTGCAGGTGCGGGAATGTCTTGGCACCTACGACCTCTGCCCAGCCCTTCCTTGGTCGCTTCTGCAATTCATTCCGCGCTTCTGCGTGCGCGCACCTGCGGTGCCCACTCCGCAGGTGCGGTTATACCAGTAGCAGTAGCACTTTAGCTGCTTCATCAGCTCAAAATCAAGTCCGTTAACCACCCGAAATAAACCCGAGGCCCCAGGGACCTCAACCAAACATACCAACAAGTCTTATCACATCATACGAACTTAGTCGAATCTTCAAATCACCTCCAACAACATCGAAAATACGAATTACACATGGATTCAAACGTAAGAAACTTCAAAATTCCCAAATTCTACAAACGACGCCGAAATCTGTCAAATCACGTCCGATTGACTTCAAATTTTGCACACAAGTCACATTTCACATTACAGGCCTATTCCAATTTCCAGAATCGGATTCCGACCCCGATATCAAAAATTCAACTCCCCGGTCAAACTTCCCAAAAATCCCACTTTTTCCAGTTCAAGCCTAATTCCACTACAAACCTCCAAAAACTTTTCCGGACATGCTCCTAAGTCCAAAATCACCATACAGAGCTATTGGAATCATTATAATTCAAATCCGAAGTCGTTTAAACATAAGTCAACATCCGGTCGACTTTTTCAACTTAAGTTTTCCATTATGAGACTAAATGTCTAAATTATTTCTGAAATCCTTCCAGACCCGAACTAACTAATCCGATAGGTCATAATACAGCTATAAAGCACAAATAGAGCAGTAAATGGGAGAACAGGGATGTATTACTCAAAACGACTGGTCGGGTCATTACATTCTCCCCCACTTAAACATACGTTCGTCCTCGAACGTGCCAAGAGTTATTTCCAAGCCACCAAATCACTATTCCATCTTATTACGCACGAACCCAGGGGTGAACCCACATCACCCTATTTCATATAGGCTTGACAACACAATACAACTGAAAATCATTAATTTAACCTTAGCCATAAACCTTGGAATTCAATTTCCAACCTTTAGAATTTCTTTCAAGACACGAATCTTACATTTACACATTGTATGAGTCTGAAAAGGTTGTATCAAGCCATAACCATAACCATAACCACGGACATAATCACCTAACATATTACACTACATGCATGCTCGTAGCACCATTCCTTATCACAATGACTACTCCAAAACCAACCAAATACTAGTATTAAACCCATATCGAACCAAACCTCATCCAAAATTCTTCATATATTGTTGATAATAAAAGAAACAGGCGAAATTGCATGACCACTTACCAGATCAACAAGTTACGGAGCTCTCTCGCCCCAACCAGAACCATAATCACTTTCTGAGCTGACTTTTAATATTATCCTTCCGAACATACCGTAATCAAACCTGATAGTACTCATTCTAGGTCCAATGACCTTATATTGCTAACACAATTATTCCACAAACATGCCACACCAATATAACTTAGAGCCACAAACCGTGCCATTCGTGTGCCAATACACAATAATTCAAATGTACTCAGTCATGGAAAATGAATCAAATTAGAGAACTGCCCCGCAAGATTAACAAGTACCGCCACAAAGAAATGTTGAAAGTCCATCACACCATTCTAACACAAGGTTCATACCTTAACATAACTCCGATGCAATGCGTGAACCCATCCAAACACTTGTCCATATTATATACCTCGAGCCACCCTACTCAAAATCAATAACCACGAAGAGGCAAATGACACAATGTCACACAAAACCTGAAAGAACATAACCAATATGCAATCGATCATGCAACACTCAAATACTCATCTCGCTCAGATTCCGCCATAAGGCCCCCAATAGAACCGCGCCATCTGTACATATAACCAATGAATCACAACTCCTCATAGCATAGAAGAGTAACTCACCGATCATTCCAGAACACGAATAAGCTCAACAACAACCGAATGGCACATCCCTCAATAATAGCAGTATGGAGCCAGCCAATCCGGCTGAGTGTAGAATGCACATCCTAATTGGGCCAATCAATGGACCCCCAAATCCACTTCGGGCACCCACACATGGATAACTACCCCTACGAAAGCCCACAATGACTGAATCATAACACATATTATCGTCTAGCTAGCTTCGGCCATGACTTTACAATCCACAACCATGAAAACAACCTGCTCTTGAGAACTCACAGTCTCCAAATCCATAGAAACCATGAATCCTATATCTGATCCCAACTTCACCGCCAGAATGTCTAACACATCTCTCATACACGATCATCCCACAAGGAATACTTCTAAAATTCTTCCGTGCCACATGGAAAAATTTGAATATCAGCAGTCAATCAACCAGGAGAGTGTCGTAATACTAATGAAGTTCCCATAAATCAAATCACATTGCCCCTTATGAAATGTATACTCTCATCAGGCCATACCGATTAGTAATATCATATGCCTAGTCATCTGAAACCGTCCATGCTGCCTACGAATTTATGTCCTTTCCTTCAAAACTAAACTGTGACCTTGCACATGCAAATCTCAATCCCACGCAATACACCGCGTCTACCATGCCATCATGCAAAGAGTACAAGAATCTCATAATCAACTCTGAGTCACAAGCAGAATACATACCCGATCAGTCAGAAACCTTCCATTTGATCTCACCCAAGAGAAAATTCCAATACGCAACATATTCCTCACTCCGATAGGAAATATACCCCTCGAACCATGGTAAAAACTATTGAGAACTCTTCGTAACCCATTTAAACACAATCAGGCTATCAGAACCGAATCTCTCTAACTCCACCCAGCCACACAGGTTGCCAAAACCCAAGAGCATTGTCACGAAATACCTGTAGAGACTAGCCACATCATAAGTACCCAAAGAACCGATTATATCCATTACTGTGTTGATCCAACCTACTACCACGCTGTCCTATTTCTCCAAGTACCTTCCAAATTTCCTTCACATTGATACTTCTCCTTGCTGGAACACCACGATCCTTAACCAAAATTCACCACATGAGAGACCCTCGTATAAAACCACAACGCCCTAAGGCCCATAAGCCGCTGAATTCCTATTTTTTAAGTATCCCAAAAGCACCACAACCGAGACATCCACTCTGAAAGACCTTATGTGAATTTAAAATTGTTCCTCTTCCCTTTTCTTATACTAAAATGTAGAATTTATAGTCCTACAGAATTACCGCAAGTCTCAACACCATCCAATGTAACTCTCAGTTTCTAGCCATATACAAATCTTGAAAATTCCAAATCGCTACATATATATCTTGAATCCATTAGAACTATTCTCGAGAGCCATCCGCTCTACTCAAATCTCAATTAAACCGACCAATCGGACCGAATGACTTGTGCCCCATTAGCACAACAACACCCAGAGAAGTAACATTGCCTTAATACCACTGATCGAATTCATACTCTGTGTATACTACATCCTTCGCGAATAAACACTCAATTATTTTATGATTCCCATGATTTTCATATACTCCTAAAGTGCCATAACCCGTATCCAGAAATTTCCTTACTCGAGTCATTCTCGAACTCAACCTCTGCAAATCATAACTAATTCACAAGTATGCCTCAAACCAAAATTAAAATTTAACACATAACCATGAATTGAATTGTCACTGGCAGGCTCCCCCACTTGGCTCAAAGCCATAGATTAAAACACTCGATAACTCGTAATACCCATACTCTATTACTGCCTTAATACCGCAGTCACTTCAACAAAAATTCTTTTCAAGCTCATACCACGCCAATCATGAAAATACCTCAATCGTCTACTAAGCTCGCATCCATTTCCTTAACAATCAAGCCAACTTTCTCAACTAGATTCAAATTCGAGTCTCAACACATACGACCCGCTGGCAGAAAAGAAACTCTCTATTCACATCATAAGGAACACACCTACGTAGATTACTCCGCGGGAGATAACCCACCTGCTTAGTCTCAAATTGGCATCTTGTTATACCCTTTCGCAGCCATGATTACTATGAAATCACTTAATCTTTTTGAGTCCAAACTCATTAACCAAACACAAGAATTTAATTTGCCACAAAATTTAACAACGTGAAAGATCTTTAAAAACATTCACACTCGAGACTGTACGTCACATCAAAATGAAAATCAAGAACCCAATGGCCCTTTTTACATTTCAAGGAAACACTTCTCGTCACATTCAAATAGCCTTACCGCATCCCGCAGTTACGTCATACTCATCACAAGGCCATTCCACCGCTCACCGAGCCGCAAATTCCACTCGTTGGGACATTACCGGACATATGATTCCAAATGTACAAGTTACAACTAAAGCTACCGAGCTTAAGCTGCAGTCTAACCATGGCCTCAAGTTCTCCAAACTGGCCCATCACTGAAACACATAAAACATATCTCAAACCTCATTCATAAAATTACAAGCTGACGATGCACAGCTGATACCGAGCGCTCATGTGCGCATACGAATGCGTGGAAGGAATTCAAAGAGTTATGTCTCGAGCTGAATCAATTCTACACGATAAAGAGGAAAGATGGGAAGTATATATCCTAAATGCCCTGTAGCCTCTCGAAGATATATTTGGACGTCATCATACCGATCCACAAGACTCTACTAGACACTTGCTCATGACTTGTATAACCTATGAACCTAGAGCTCTGATACCACCTTGTCATGTCCCAAAATCCAACTAGTTGTGATGGTACTTAACCCAATCCGCTAGGTAAGCCAACTTTCACTTATCTAATTCCAATAACAATTATTAAAGATATTTAAGTAAATAAAGAGCTTAATCTTATACATTCCCCAAGAACTGGTAGCACAAATTATGAGCTTGTAAGAATAGAGTATACAACGCTGGTATGAAGTAAATACATCATCTATTTGAAAAGTACATAAACAGAGTTTTATGAATCTAAGGCTACCATGAACAAGAGGCAGCTACAACCAGAACGCATGTACATCTTTAGATCCAGCTCCCACTAATACAACAACATCATCAGCCAACATCTGCATGCAAGGTGCAGAAGTGTAGTATGAATACAACCGACCCCATGTACTCAATAAATAACAAACCTAACCTTAGGTTGAAAGTAGTGACGACCTTGTACCAAGGTCGGGTCCATCACCAATTACCAATAACAGTTCATAACAACGTAAAGCAAATAATACAATAAGTAACTCAGAGGTAAGATGCTCAGCAAAATCATGATTTTCGAAAATAGTTCTGCCTTTTCAAGTACATCAGTGAAAACCCAAATCGTTTACCGAAGTTGCCAAAAATATGAATAAGTTTGAAAACAATAATTTTTCCAAAAATCCTTTCAATAATAATAAATAAGATATTTCATTTTCTTTCCAGATAACCAGTGTAAAACAAATGCATCACTATGCCCATCTGTCAACATGTGTGAGAAATCATGAATGATGTAATACCGTACAGCATGAAGAAAATACATCTCGATGCATGTATGTCATCAATGCAATGTATCTCAAAGATGAACTCATGTACTCGCACTCTCAGAGTACTCAATCTAACTTTCTCACATATTCCACTCATCATGCTCAATCACTTGGTACTGTATATGGCCAATCCGGCCCAGGGAAGATCCATTCCGGAATATATATATCAACTGATCATCAGTCACTCAGTATCGAGTAGGGCCAATCCAGCCCGTGGAGAAGATCAATCTCCAAGTATATAATGCTTCGGACAAGATCCATGTCCAGGGAAGATCCATCTCTCAATAATAACAACCGGTGTGCAAACTCCGGAGGGGCTCCTACAGCCCAAGCGCTATAATGTGCACGACCAAAACACGTGCCATAATATTAATATCTGGATCCGCACGGACAACTCACGCGCTATAGTATCAATATCCTCACAAATTGGCCCCCGGCCTCACTCAGTTATCAATCTCTCCAGTCTCACTCACAGGCTCACAACGTCATGAAACTAGCCCGACAACAATGATATGATGTATCAATAAATAACAACTGAGACTGAGATATGATATGAATGCATGAATATGACTGAGTACGAAATATCAGTGAAATCAGTGAAATAAGAGTAAGAAACGACCACTATAGATCCTAGCGATATCGTCATAAAGCTTAAATATGATATCTAGCATGATTGACAGCTCAATTACTATATCACATGGTGAAAAAACGGACATCAACAAAGTAGGACCACTATACAGTGCCATGGAAACAACAGAGTCCCAATTCACACGTTGCACGCCCACACGCCCGTCACCTAGAATGTGCGTCACCTCAATACCAAATACATAACACGTATAATCAGGGTTCATACCCTCATCTCCAAGATTAGAAGAGTTATTTGCCTCGAACAAGATGAATCCAATGACGAGCAAGCTAAAGAATGCTCTAGAAATCCCATTCTGTATGTATCAACTCTTGAACAGCTCGAATCTAGCCACAATAAATTTGATTCAATCCACATAATTTATAAGAATTAATTCCATATCAAAATACTAATATTTTCCCACAAAATCCGAAATTACACTCCAAAAATTGCATGTGGGGCCCACATCTCGGAATCCGATGAAACTCATAAAATCCGACAACCCATCCAATTACAAGTTCAACCATACTAATTTCACTCAATTCCAACGCCAAATCGATGTTCAAAACTCAAAAATTCATATTATGAACTTTAGGCCAACACCCCCAATTTCCTTTTTAAATTCATCAACCAATTGCTAAAATAAAGATAGATTCATGGAATATAATCACAAGGGGGTTAAGAACACTTACCCCAAGTTGTGGGAAAATATTCCTATCCAAAATCTCCCAAACCTAACTCCAAAATCCAAAAATGGTGAAAAATAGTGAAATCTTGAGCTTAAAGGGTTCTGCCTAGGCTTTTCGCTTCTGCGAAATTTGGATCGCATCTGCGCCTATCGCATGTGCGAAAACCCCATTGCACTTGCAGCACAACCTCGCTTTTGCACCCTTTAGCCCGCTTCTGCGACCATCGCAGGTGCGGTAATGTCTTCGCACCAGTGACCTCTGCCCATCCCTTCCTTGGTGGCTTCTGCGATTCATTCTACGCTTCTGCGTGCGTGCACCTGCGGTGCCCACTCTCCAGGTGCCGTTATACCAGTAGCAGTAGCACTTCAGCTGCTTCATCAACTCAAAATCAAGTTCGTTAACCACCCGAAATCAATCTGAGGCCCCCGGGACCTCAACAAAACATACCAATAATTCTTATAACATCATACAAACTTAGTCTAATCTTCAAATCACCTCCAACAACATCAAAAACACGAATTACACACGGATTCAAGCCTAAGAAACTTCGTAATTTCCAAATTCTACAAATGATGCCGAAACCTGTCAAATTACATTCGATTGACTTCAAATTTTGCACACAAGTCACATTTCACATTACGGGCCTATTCCAATTTCCAAAATCGGATTCCGACCCCGATATCAAAAAGTCAACTCCCCGATCAAACTTTCCAAAAATTCAACTTTCGTCATTTCAAGGCTAATTCCACTAAGGACCTCCAAAAAGTTTTCCGGATACGTTCCCAAGTCTAAAATCACCATACGGAGCTATTGGAATCCTCCGAATTTAAATCCGAGGTCGTCTACATATAAGTCAACATCCGATCGACTTTTTCAACTTAAGTTTTCCATTATAAGACTAAGTGTATCAATTTATTTTGAAATCCTTTCGGACCCTAAATAACTAATCTGATAGGTTATAATACAGCTATAAAGCAGTAAATGGGGGAACGGGACTGTAATACATAAAATGACTGGCCGGGTCATTACAGTGTGTGTTCCTAGAATTCGTGTGATCTCTCATTGTCGGAGGTAGGCCTAAATCGCGAATGTTTGATAAACAATTAGACTTGACACATTTAGATCCTCCATAAAATTTTGCCAAGGAATTTGAGGTTTTGTGGTACCTAGGCAGACCTACGTGTTTGAGGATTGTAGAAATTCTTCGCGACGAGCTTTCTCGGCGCAGTACGGACTTTTTGGGTTGAAGAATACACTAAGGAGTTGATGGAAATTTTTGGCAGAAGAAGGCAATTTTGTAGTCTGTTTTGCGACCACAGAACCGTTTTGCAGGTCGCATAATCATCCCGGAGTTGAGCAGGGAGTTTGTTGAATTTTGAAGGTCGTTTTGTGGTCCATTCTGCGATCGCATATCCCTTTTGCGGTCTGCATTTTCCATCGGAGCTTTAGCATAAAGAATTTCGTTGGGTGATTCTGCGGTCCACTCTGCGGCCGCATAAGTGGTCTGCGGACCGCAGACCTACCGCAGACCGGTCCAGACCAGCCCAGTTCTTGGAATCATTTTTGTGACCCATTTTGAGGGCCGCATATCTGTTATGCGGTCCATTCTGCGACCGCAGACCTGAGTTCGGAGAGTCCATTTTTCTATTTTTATAACTCGACCCCATTTTAATAAATAGCCTTTGGGGCTTATTTTGGAACGTTTGTCTGATGATTTTAGAGAGAGGTAAGAGCATTTTAGAGACATAAGGGGGAAACCTAGAATTCTAATCATCAAATCTTACACCAACCTTTAAGAATCAAGGAAGTCAATCACTAAACCACTATCTATCCGGGTAAGTTCCTGTCCTATACCACCCATACAAGTTATTTTAGGGTCTAAGTATATTGTGGGATTGGAATTAGGCCATGCATGTGTCAATAGGTTATAGTATGTGGGGTTAATGAACTAGTTTGGGTAGTTTCTTGTTAAAATTGGTTGAGGGAGGAAGGTATTACCATTTTAGAGCTTTATAGTCTATTTTGCATAATAGGTGTTTGACAAAATTCCTAAGAGAGTTACACCATGAGAATCCTTCTAATTATTATCCGATTTTCGCTATCTTCCTATAGATTGTTATTTCTATAAGTATTGGGACGTTGTATTAACTTAAGAAAAGCTCAAACAAGGTATGTTGGATAAACTCTTCTTTTAGAATTGAACCCCACAATGGCCTTGTAAGTCCTGTGTTGCTCATTATAAATTGATTATTCCGAATAAGCCTTGTGTAAAAAGATATATGCGTTCAATTTGTATTTCAAATGTTCTTGTTATATTGAGTTACTATTTGAGAAGGTGATTAAGCATGGACTGTGTGTTAATATGTTATGATTTAAAAATGTGTTTCTAATGAAAACTAGCATGTCGAATTGTGTAAGAAATCACATGTGACAAAGACCCTTAATTTGGTTAGTTGCTCAAATGTGTATTTAAAGTCTTGAGTAGAAATGCCTTATTGTTGATAATCTATAAGGATGCTTGAAAGTGAAAGAAGTGGTTTGGAGATATAAAGTGTGGCCAACGTGTCAAGAATGAAAGTTATACTTATGGCCAATGGTGCCGAGGAAATGAAGTGATGTGAGAAAGGTTATGAAATAGGCCTTGATTCAACTGTTCCAAACTGACTTCAAAAATAGATTTGCCTAAAGCCTATGTACTCAAGTCATGCCCAAATGTGTTTGTTTTAACTAATGCTACGCTTTGTAAGTACTTCCAATGTGTTTTAAGCTCTTATATATTCATGCGTTGAAATTTTATATTGCCCTTTTGGGAAAAAGTATTTTAAAAATAAATTATGTGTAACTCGTTTATGATTTTAACTTGTGTTTCGATTGCCAATCATTTTACTCCATTTCTCAGAAAGAAATACTATTTGGTCTAAAGTTTCCATTACTAATGAACCAAAAGTTGTGATTTTCGGAATATTCTATTTGTTGATATTTATGATAATGATCCATGAAAGTAAAGAAATAAAAATGTTGAATATGAAATACGGCCAACGTGCCATGAATGAAGAATCATAAGTATGGCCAAGAGAGCCAAGGGCATAACGATGTTGTGAATGGTTGAAAGTACTAATGAAGATATTTATAGTGTGAAAGATAATGAGGGGAATATAGCATATGTTTGTACTTTTGTATCCCTTGTGTGCAAAACAAAATGTTTTTTGGAGTATCATTAGGAAGCCGAGGAAGGGTGGGTTGTAAGACCCACACCCGAAACTACATGTACCGGTGTAGGAGTGGATTGTGATTGTTCCCCTTATTTGGGATGAGATTGAAATATTGATGTGATTGTGATTATACCCCTTAATTGGGATGAGATTTTTGATATCCCTGGATTTAACGTCGACCCACACGGCATATGTAGGGAGACGACCTAGTCGGTCGGGTGGTGATCGGATGCCATGTTGCGCACATGGTGGTACTACTCTTGGTAACACCTTTTTTTTTGCATCACATATCAAACCACATTGTTTGTGGGGAGATGGCCTAGTCGATCAGGCATGATCGGACTCCGTACTAAAAATACGGTGGTATATCGGTGCTAATGATCTCCTAACCAAAAATATATACATATATTATTTCCGTATTTTTAAAATTGTTATGTTTTAACTGGGCATTTGGACATTGTTGATTGTAACTTGCTATTTCTATGGTTTTCCCTTTCTTATATTGGCACTCTATTTTTTTTAAAGAGGACATGTAGCTTTACATACTAGTACTATTCCATATGTACTAACGTCCCTTTTGTCGGGGGCGCTGCATCTTCAATGGATGCAGGTGGTTTGTCAGCGGGCGGTTTTGATCCTCATTAGCAGTTACTCTCTATTCAGCAGATTTTGGTGAGCCCTACTCTGTTCCGGGCTTCATGTCATTTGATGTTGTACTTTATGTTTTGAGGTATAGCTGGGGTATTGTTGCCGGCACTTTCATTCTTCTCTTCTGTTGTATTTAGAGGCTCCGTAGACAGGTTGTGGGTGGTGTTTGGTATTGGAAATTAAACTAGTAAGTGTTGGTATTTAGGCAAGCATGCTTTTCATCATATCTATAAACTTTTAATATTTTGGGAATCATAAATGAATATCCTTTAGTATTGGAAAACGATTGTGGAACACTTGACTCTTCTCATGTCTATCACTTGTATCGATTCTTATGTTGATAATGGGAAAGGTTGGGTAGAAGGCATCTAGCAGGCTTGCTTAACTGGGGTATCTCGGTTGAGCTCCGATCACGCTCCCCGAGGTCGGGGCGTGACAAATACAATGTGGGAAAGAAGGGGAAATCAACCAACTTATAGTAACCATCCCAGAATCATTCCCTATCTCCTCTTCCGGCTCTTCCTCCGGCTGTGTCTCAGATTCTATATGGATTCACTCCACTACTCGGTCATCATCTTCAGCAGGTGGCATCATGTGATCAATGGATCCTGGGAACCTTTGACGGTGCATCGAGGTAGTCACAAGGTAATGCGGCAGAATCTCATGGTAGATTTGCAAAGTAACCACTGCGTCCTCCAACCAGGCTATACCCTCTCTGCTTGGTCGGGCTAGATCGTCTTCCTCGTTGATCCAGACATAATACTCCGGAGTGCACCACGAGTTTTGACCCATCGACACTGTGACCAGATCATTCCACTCTTCTTGGAGCCTTCTTATCCTTGGAATTGGAATATGTCTATTGTACTCGTCCTCCTATAGCGATGTCCTCATCCATAGAGGCAAATCCTAGATTATAGGTGGCATGTTGCCGGGCCCGGTCCTAAGTGGGCCGGTCCTAGGCGGGCTGGTCCTAAGCGATCCCGGGCTTCGCGGGCTTCTTGTTGGAACCGGTCCGGGACCGGGACCACGAACTAACGGTCCCGTATTAAGTGGGTCGGTCCCGGACCTAAGCGGGCCCAAACGATCCTAAGCGGGCCCAAGTGGGCCCAACGGATACTTTCTATTTTTTAAATTATTTTTATACAAGTTAGAGAAAAAAATGGTAATAAAAATATCTAAGGCAATTCCTAGTAAATTATAGTATAGAATTGTCNATTAAGTGGGTCGGTCCCGGACCTAAGCGGGCCCAAACGATCCTAAGCGGGCCCAAGTGGGCCCAACGGATACTTTCTATTTTTTAAATTATTTTTATACAAG
>AWOL01S0022901.1:0-21325 GCA_000715115.1 Nicotiana otophora
TTGCACACAAGTCATAAATGACGTAATGGATTTATGAAAATTTTCAGAATCGGATTTCGACTCGGATATCAAAAAGTCAACCCCTCGGTCAAACTTCTTAAAAATTCAACTTTCGACATTTCAAGCCTAATTCCACTACGGACTTCTAAATAAAATTTCGATCACGCTCCTAAGTCCAAAATAACCATACGGAGCTGTTAGAATCATCAAAATTCTATTCCGGGGTCATTTGCACATAATTCGACATCCGGTCACTATTTGAACTTAAACTTTAAACTTTTCATCAAAATTCCATATCTCGGGCTAGGGACCTCGGAATTTGATTCCGGGCATACGCCTAAGTCCCAAATAACGATACGGACCTACCAAAACTATCAAAACATTTATCCGAGTCCGTTTGCTCAAAATGTTGACCAAAGTCAACTCAGTTGAGTTTTAAAGCTCTAATTCACATTTTAATCCATTTTTCACCTGAAAACATTTCCGAAAAACATTTTTACGGACTACACACTCAAGTTGAGTGATGGTAAATAGTACTTAGATCACATAATTAATCATTAAATTTAAAGATGACATTTTGGGTCATCACAGCCTCACCGGAGACGCCTTGTCTTGGTACATTAGTCAGAACCCAAAGAAGTGGGTTAATTGGGTTAGCATAGCGTCGGATTTCATGGATCGATTCAGGTTCAACACAGAAAACGCACCAAACGTTTTCTACATTCAAAATCTCAAGAAGAAACCAACGAAACTCTTTAGCGAGTATGCTACTCGGTAGAGGTCTGAAGCCACAAAAGTAAGGTCGGCACTTGAAGAAGAACAGATGAATAAGTTCTTCGTCAGAGCTCAAGACCCGCAATACTATGAAAGGTTGATGGTTATTGAAAACCATAAGTTCTCTGACATCATCAACCTGGGAGAGAGATAGAAGAAGGGATCAAAAGTGGAATGGTGATGAATTTCGAAGTACTCCAGGCCACAAATAAAGCTTTGCAGTCGGGAGGTATCTCTAAGAAGAAAGAAGTGGGTGTAGTAATGGTAGCCCAAGGTCTGAAGTCTCCTCTCACATATCAAACACCTCCACCCATATATCAGCCTTCACCTTCTAGATACCAACAACCTGTCGCCACTTACCATACTTATAACACCCAACCAACATACTACCACTCACCACTAGCACGCTAAAATTACCAAAAATAAAGACCAAATTTCGCCCGCAGACCACCCAGACAATACACTCCAATTGCTGAACCCATAGACCAACTATACGAGTGGCTAAAGGTTGCCGGTTATGTCACTCTCATTCCCGCTATTACTATGGAAAACTTTTCCCAGTGGATTAACCCAAATAAGACATATGCCTGTCACTCAGTCATGTAGGGTCATACTATTGATGAGTGTCATACTTTGAAGGATAAGATTCAGACATGAATTGACACCAAAGTCATACAAGCAAAGGTGGCTGCACCCAATGTCCTTAACAATCCTCTCCCGGATCACAAGGGTGAAGGGGTAAACGTGATAGAGACCGATGAAGAATGGGACTCTCAAGGGTCAATTGGACTCATTCGAGAAGGGGATAATCCTAAAACATCTCCATCCATTCTCACACCTATCGTGGTGCAAACTCAGGCACCAATTGAAGTTGAGGTAGCCGCACCAACTTTGTTTGAGGTTGAAGTAACAACACCCTTCACTGTGATGGTAGCACCTATGTCGTCTTATAAGTCTAATGCTATGCCATGGGATTATGTTGCGGAAGCAAGAAGGAAAGGAAAAGCAAAAATGGAAGAAATAAGTGCAGCGCAAGGCATGACCAGAACCGGTAGTGTCTATACACCCGAGCATTTGGGAGGAACGAGCGAAGAAGCTACATCTAAGCCGCCTGTCATTGAGACTAGCTCGGATGACCTTTGGAGAAAGGTGCAAGGAAGAGAATATTCTGTGGTTGATCATCTGAACAAAACCCCTACTCAAATATCTATTTTATCACTGCTGCAAAATTCTGAGGCACATAGTAATGCCCTGATAAAGGTGTTGAATGAAGCCTATGTACCCAATAACATCACCAGCGGAGAAATGGCCAACATGGTAGGGAAAGTGTTGGAAAGCCACAAGATCACTTTTCATGAAGATGAGCTGCCACCAGAAGGACTAAGTCACAACAGGGCACTGCATATCACAGTGCAGTTTGAGGACAAATTCATTGCCAGAGTCTTGATAGATAGGGGTTCGAGTCTCAATATATGTCCACTAACTACTCTGAAAAGATTGGGTAAAGGCATGCACGAGATACGAGCAGGAAGTGTGAATGTGAAAGCATTTGATGGGTCTCAAAGGGCCACAATTGGGGAGACCAACCTCAACCTACAGATGGGATCAACTTGGTTTGATGTTGAGTTTCAAGTGTTGGACATATCTGCTACCTACAACCTATTATTGGGACAACCTTGGATAAATGCCGATGGGGCCGTAGCTTCTACTCTACATCAGGCCATGAAGTTTGAGTGGAACCATCAGGAAGTGATCATCCATGGAGACGGAAGTAATCCCATTTATACCAATCAGACTGTTTCGATCGTCGAGAATAGAAGGAAGTTGGGTGGAGAAACATACCATCGCATCAAGCGCATCAACACAATTGAGAAAGCAAAATGGTGGAGTAGTAAGATAGAAAGCATACTGTCATGGACAAGGTATGAACCCGGCAAGGGTCTCGGCAAGAATCTCCAGGGGATCACCAAACCAATACAACTAAAACGTCATGGCACAACTTTTGGGCTCGGGTATGAATACACATGGCAAGAGTGTCAGAATTGGTTGCCACCATGGCGTGGTCCTTATTAGCCTCTAGAACAGCCAGTACCACATTTGCACCAGTAATTTCATCAAGCTGACATGGTGTGGGGGTCCGAAGAAGATGGAGTTTTAGCTGGCATAAGGAATTTGTTTCTGGATGATGAAGACATAGATTGCAGTGCGATAGTTGAGGAGGAGGAGGAGGAGGAGGAGGAGGATGACCTTATTATTCAAACCGTGGAGAAGGGAGATGTTCTCAAGAACTGGACTGTTGCACCATCAAGGGCCTGTCGAGTTCCTGGATAGCCTGGCAATTAACATCATTTATTTTTAAAAGCAATTTTATGAGCATCTAAGACATTTTCAGTATTTTGTTTTAAGCATATTTTGTTTGAAATAATTGCTCAAGTCATCGAGTCGTACTTGTTTGACCTTTTTAAGATTTATCTAATGCATTGTTATTTTTAGTATTTATTATTATTCTTTACATTTTTTCTCTACAACTTTATTATTACCTATCCCGACGAACCTGCGACTGTGACATGTAATGAGATAACGCAATGTACGGATAGTGATTCAAAGGATCTGGAAGAGGATGTAATACCCGAGGAAATTGTCAGAGAAATGGAAAATTTTGAAAACAAGCCTAAGTCCAATTTGGATGAGACTAAAACAGTTAATTTGGGAGACTCAGAAACAATCAAGGATGGATCCGCTAAAATACATCTTCCAGAAACCCATGCCTACGGGAAAGTTAGCAAAATGGAAGATACTACTGAGTGAGTTGAACATCATCTATGTAACTCAGAAGGCGGTTAAAGGGCAAGCATTGGCGGATCATCTGGCAGAAAATCCTGTAGACAGAGAGTACGAACCACTGAAAACATATTTTCCCGATGAAGAGGTATCATTCGTAGGAGAAGATATCACCGAAGCCTATGTTGGTTGGAGAATGTTCTTCGATGGGGCTACAAATTTCAAAGGAGTGGGTATTGGATCACTCTTAGTGTTAGAAATAGGTCAACACTATCCAGTAATTGGAGATTAACCGGAGCACGCAAATCATACTCAGAAATGCACACTCCAAAGATTATCCAACCACTTCTTCCAAAGAGGAGGAATTCTATATAGAAGGACTCCAAATATGGGATTATTACGTTGTGTCGACGCCAAGGAAGCATACAAATTGCTCGAAGAGATACATGCCAGAACTTGCGGACCGCATATGAGTGGCTTTGTCTTAGCTAAGAAGATATTAAGAGCAGGATATTTTTGGATGGCTATGGAAACAGACTGCATCAGGTATGTCCAAAAGTGTCATCAATGCCAAGTACATGCTGATATGATACGAGTGCAACCCAATGAACTCAATGCAACAAGTGCACCTTGGCCTTTCTCCACTTGGGGGATGAATGTCATCGGTCCAATTGAACCCGCCGCTTCAAATGGGCACAGGTTCATTCTAGTGGCCATAGACTATTTCACAAAATGGGTTGAAGCCGCATCTTACAAGGCTGTAACTAAGAAGGTTGATGCAGATTTCGTTAGGGATCGTATTATTTGTCGGTTTAGGGTGCCAGAATTAATCATCACCGAAAACGCCGCCAAAGTTAACACTGGTTTGATGAGATCCACGTGTGAAACCTTTAAGATCAATCATAAGAATTCCACAGCATACATGCCACAAATGAATGGAGCTGTAGAAGCCGCCAATAAGAACATCAAGAAGATATTGAGGAAGATGGTAGATAATTACAAATAGTGGCACGAGAAGCTAATGTTTGCTTTGCTCGAATATCGTACCATGGTTCGCACATCAACTGGGGCAACTCCTTATTTGTTGGTTTACGGTACTAAGGCGGTTATCCCTGCCGAAGTAGAAATTCCATCTCTGAGAATCATACAAGAAGTTGAGCTCAGTGACGCAGAATGGGTACATAGCCGATATGAGCAACTGGCCCTCATTGATGGAAAAAGAATGAGTGCAGTATATCACGGTCAACTCTACCAAAACAGAATGGCCAGAGCTTTCAACAAAAGGGTCAGGCCTAGACAATTCACACCGGGGCAGTTGGTGCTAAAGTAGATCTTCCCGCATCAAGATGAAGCCAAAGGGAAATTGTTACCCAATTGGCAAGGGCCCTACATGGTTCATCGAGTACTAACAGGAGGGGCACTTATACTTGCAGAAATGGACACAGAAATTTGGCCAAAACCTATCAACTTAGACGCAGTCAAGAGATACTATGTTTAGGATTGTTTACATTTTTCACCTGACGTAACTGAACTACACTTGACCTGATTCCTGTTTAAGAGGGGATACGTAGGAAACCATATGGGTTCAGTCACATCTTAATAAAATCTTCATTTTGCCATGATCAGAAAACTGGGGCAGAATTTTGAGGAGGACCCTCAAAATTCTCAAGCAAGTTCAGCCGACGTCGTTATACACAGAATAACCAAAGTATTGCATTTAAACTAAGGCAGAATTTTGAGGGGAACCCTCAAAATTCTAAATCAAGGAGGTCGCAATGTCTCTAAAATATGTCATAATCTAAATTATTTGAAATCACATACTACTACATTTCAAATAACTATATTTATCAAATGCATGCATATTTTTCGAAAACTTTATTTCTATGACAACCAGATGCTACCCAGGGTAACTCAAACAGGCCCTCAAGACAGGAGCAAAGGCAAAACAGAAGACAAAAGCGCAAACCAACCTTCCCCCACAAAACTCATAATTTTTCTTTGGATGCATCCACGATAAGACAACAATACCCGCAGATACATTGAATCACTACCTTCATGACGACAAGTTACCAAACGCAAACACTTCCAGCTAAGAAATACTTTACTTTCTCACTGTCACTCATCGTTTTTCTTGCATAAGGCTAAACACTGCCTTTCCCTGCATGAGACTAAGCATTGCCTCCCTAATTGCATAAGGCTAAGTATTGCCTTTCTTTGCATGAGACTAAGCAGTGTCTCCTATTTGCATGAGGCTAAGCATTGCCTCTTTAACTGCATAAGGCTAAGCATTGCCTTTTCCGCATGAGACTAATCATTGTCTCCTATTTTTATGAGGCTAAGCATTGCCTCCTTAACTGCATAAGGCTAAGAACTGTCTTTCTTTGCATAGGACTAAGCAGTATCTGCTATTTGCATGAGGCTAAGTATTGCCTCCTTAACTGCATAAGGCTAAGCATTGCCTTTTCCGCATGAGACTAAGCATTGTCTCCTATTTGCATGAGGCTAAGCATTGCCTCCTTAACTGCATAAGGCTAAGCATTGCCTTTTCCGCATGAGACTAAGCATTGTCTCCTATTTGCATGAGGCTAAGCATTGCCTCCTTAACTGCATAAGGCTAAGCACTTTCTTTCTTTGCATGAGACTAAGCATCGTCTCCTATTTGCATGAGACTAAGCACTGCCTCCTTAACTACATAAGGCTAAGCACTGCCTTTTTTTGCATGAGACTAAGCATTGTCTTCTATTTGCATGAGGCTAAGCCATGCCTCCCTATTTGCATGAGGCTAAGCCCTGCCTCCTTAATTGCATAAGGCTAAGTACTGCCTTTCCTGCATGAAGCTAAGCGCCGCTTCCCATACTTGCATGAGACTAAGAATTGTCTCTTCTTCCCGCATGAGGCTGAGCATTGCCTCCCTAATTCCATAAGGCTAAGCACTACCTTTTCTTCGTGATTAAGTGCTATCTCCATTACGCCATCTAAGACCTAGCATTATCCTCTACTCATTTAGGGCTAAGCATTGCCCTCATCTTACCTAAGACTAAGCCTTGTCTTGTCTCATCTTCGCATACGGCCAAACTTCATATTTTGCATTTCATGGGCTAAAACATCGCCATTTTGTCCAAAGGCGTCATGGTCTGAAGGCATCATCCTCATAGTTGGAAGACACCATTCCATGGCCCGAGGATCTCTTAAAAGTGCACATCATTATTCAAAGGCGTCATGGTTCGGAGGCACCATTATCATGGCCCGAGGACATTATTTCATGGTCTGCGAATCCCTTATCACATGATTCATGGCCCAGGATGTCATGGTCTAAGGACACCATCCTCACCGTCCAAAGACAACCCTCATGGTCCGAAGGGAATCTGCATCATGTTTAAGTTCTCGCAATAATCCATATATACTTGCATGCATTGTGTTTTAAGTTTTGCAGGTAATCTAGGAAGTAACCGTTCTCCTAATAGGAGCAATCTTCGCTCCGGTTTCCGTTAAATGTTCACATCCTGTAATTATTTCAAACATAACCGACCACCATCAATTAACCGCCTTTACTCTATGACCGTTCAGATATTTGCTTAGTGATACATCCATAAAGTTTCAAATTTGCATTCATGAGTTCACATAAATTCATCTGATACTATCCTACCCAAAGGAACCCTTTCCCAAACATACGACCATTCCTATAACAACTCCATCGGTTTCGTTCACCGTTGGATCCAGAACTACACACGGCATGATTCCCATAACACCAGGGATATGTAAGCAACTTAGGAACCAGGGTTCGTCTCCATATTTGCCAAATCACATCATCCCTCGTTTAATTCGGCCAAAATTGGTCATCATTTTCTTTATCCGACAAATCTTTCAGCATTCCTGGGTAAAGAGGGGCAGTTGTTGATACCCAATTTTGCCCTTATATTTTTTCAAAAATATATATATACTTTCAAAACATCATTTTTACGGATCTAATGCTTCAATCAAAACTGAATTTGGAGCTCATTTGCCTAATGTGATACCACTTATACTTGAAGAAACGACGTCGTTGAAACACTTTTGATGTCTAAATAATGTTGTTCCATCCCCATAGGTCTCCTTTGATATTCGAATACGTTATTACCGAATACCATTGTCGCACTTTAAAATATTAAATTATTAAAAATTTTAACGGGGCCTTACATTCTCCCCCGCTTAAGAGCATTCGTCCTCGAATGAGGGTTAGAATCGGCCATAGACACCCAATGTGACTTAAATCCTCATCCCCATACCAATAGTTCCCAATTTTACTAACTTCATAAATTTTCAAAAAAATATCGGCAGAGTTTTCCCTATAACTGGGCCTATCCACCTGCCAGAGAATAACCAAAACCACTCCTAACAACCCATCCATAACTCGACAAAGTATCACAATATATATATATATATATATATATATATATATATATATATATATATATATATATATATATATATATATATATATATATATATATATATATATATATATATATATATATATATATATATATATATATATATATATATATATATATATATATATATATATATATATATATATATATATATATATATATATATATATATATATATATATATATATATATATATATATATATATATATATATATATATATATATATATATATATATATATATATATATATATATATATATATATATATATATATATATATATATATATATATATATATATATATATATATATATATATATATATATATATATATATATATATATATATATATATATATATATATATATATATATATATATATATATATATATATATATATATATATATATATATATATATATATATATATATATATATATATATATATATATATATATATATATATATATATATATATATATATATATATATATATATATATATATATATATATATATATATATATATATATATATATATATATATATATATATATATATATATATATATATATATATATATATATATATATATATATATATATATATATATATATATATATATATATATATATATATATATATATATATATATATATATATATATATATATATATATATATATATATATATATATATATATATATATATATATATATATATATATATATATATATATATATATATATATATATATATATATATATATATATATATATATATATATATATATATATATATATATATATATATATATATATATATATATATATATATATATATATATATATATATATATATATATATATATATATATATATATATATATATATATATATATATATATATATATATATATATATATATATATATATATATATATATATATATATATATATATATATATATATATATATATATATATATATATATATATATATATATATATATATATATATATATATATATATATATATATATATATATATATATATATATATATATATATATATATATATATATATATATATATATATATATATATATATATATATATATATATATATATATATATATATATATATATATATATATATATATATATATATATATATATATATATATATATATATATATATATATATATATATATATATATATATATATATATATATATATATATATATATATATATATATATATATATATATATATATATATATATATATATATATATATATATATATATATATATATATATATATATATATATATATATATATATATATATATATATATATATATATATATATATATATATATATATATATATATATATATATATATATATATATATATATATATATATATATATATATATATATATATATATATATATATATATATATATATATATATATATATATATATATATATATATATATATATATATATATATATATATATATATATATATATATATATATATATATATATATATATATATATATATATATATATATATATATATATATATATATATATATATATATATATATATATATATATATATATATATATATATATATATATATATATATATATATATATATATATATATATATATATATATATATATATATATATATATATATATATATATATATATATATATATATATATATATATATATATATATATATATATATATATATATATATATATATATATATATATATATATATATATATATATATATATATATATATATATATATATATATATATATATATATATATATATATATATATATATATATATATATATATATATATATATATATATATATATATATATATATATATATATATATATATATATATATATATATATATATATATATATATATATATATATATATATATATATATATATATATATATATATATATATATATATATATATATATATATATATATATATATATATATATATATATATATATATATATATATATATATATATATATATATATATATATATATATATATATATATATATATATATATATATTATCAAAAGTGACACCTGAACATGAGCTGCACATATTTAAATCGTAACACAAAGAAAGTACCTTTTGATCCACAATCATTTGACTATGCACTCAAGTGAGAACATTTTATTCCCTTATCAATTTCGGACATTGAGGTGGCCTCTTCGACTCAAAGACTTCGTCATAATACACGACGGAGGAAATCTCAACTTTCGGACTTATCTAACAAGGATGGTAAATAGATACCCCTCATAATCCAATTATCCATTAACTTGACCTTCACTAGCTTTCACCGGAATGATAGAAAGAGGATTTACAACCACCTCCTTAGACATAGACACATGAAACACCGGGTACACGGAGGATAATAATAGGAAACATCGTACTCATAGTTTGGTCTATTAAGTTTAAGATTTCGTATGGCCTAATGTGACTACACATACTTTACCTTCCTTAACAATTCACTCAATATATTCATAGAGAAAATCTTGGGAATAACCCGTTCACTTTCTTCAACTCTAAATCCATATGCCGAACACCCAAACTAAACCTTTGGTGATCTCCAATAATTAATCTAAGGTGTACTAGCTTGAATACGACCATAAAACTTCCTATCCAATATATTTGATCACGGGATAATGCTTCTTCTTTGACATGTTTGAACCGTCAACCCCCATAGGTTATTATAAATAGGAACAACGAGGTCAGAGATTAGGTTGGAATGTTTCAAGAATCCATCAATGTGCTGAGCAACGCATTTAAGGAGGTTATATCCTAAGAGACATGAAGGTTACTACCGATAGTGATGACATGGTTAACCATTATGATGACATCATTGATTCAACAAATGAGACATAGAGTTGTCTAGTAGGCATTGATAATGTAGGGACCGTGTTCATGATTCTGATATTTAAAAGAAATGAGTCATTTTAGACATGTGACATATAGGAGGCATGGTCGGGAGGATAAAGACATTAGCGCCAGTTATTCTCGGAAGACTATGAGTCATGAAAAGGAAGGACAACAACAATTGTTTCATTCCATATGTGCCTTGTTTGGCAATAGTAGGCCTTAAAGATAAATAGTCAACTACGTGACACCAGTAGCCTCTTGAAATGTAGGGAAAATCAGTTTAACTCGAAATAAAAATATTCTAGCACCCTGAATATGATATGGGTTTCAAAATACATGAAGTTGCATTATGCTATCAACAGTAACTAGCACAAGGAATCTATGCCACAAGCCCACGAGGATGAAAAAGAAGTTGGACACTTGTGAGATTATTATCATTCTCACAGCTTAACTTTTGCCAATAGTTGATCCTATGTGATAGGACTAGAGATACGACGAATTTGTCTTTCAATTCAATATGCTCATCATAAGGCTGCTTAACTTTCTACCTCACACAAGTGAAATCATGTAGCTAGGACATCTTAATGTTGGGATGAAATTATGTATTGGATACAGAGAATGAACATTTTATTGTGAGCTAGACATATTTTTTCTATAACAACTCTCAAGCTGCAATACTAGGCCACTTCATGGGCAACTACAATACTAGGAGCAAGGTGAGTTACTCACTGGGACATGATCTAGGTGGACATGAAAGTCATACTGAGATGCGTGCACAAAAAGATCTTCTTGTGATGATTTTGTTTTTGAAAATCTCAAATTTCCTAGAAACTTTTATGCGGGTAAGTTACCCTTTTCAATTGACAGTTACACATATAATAGGTGTTGATATATACTCTCATGTTACTAGATAGTGAAATGGATTCATGATAATGGTCATAAAGGAGTAAAATGACTGTTCCAATCATAGGAGCTACATACACCGGAGAGAAAAAGAGTGGCTCAAGAAGGATCTCAACACTAGGCTGCTTTACATTGGATTTGATACCACATAGGCAAACTTTATGACGGTGCATGCATAAGCACAAGTGAGCAGATGTTATCCATTCGAATCAAAAGGTTCTGTAAGAAATTCATCAGGTATAGTCCCTTGTTGAGAATTTAGAAAAGCAAGTAGAAAGTATTAATCATAGAGTTATAACTCAATTCAAGGACAAAATTATAGTGCTCAATTCCACAGGAGGTTGTAAATAAGAGAATTTATGATAGAGTGGCTTCACGAATAATGCGTCTCGTTAAGAAAGTAAGTACATACAGTGTTTTGTGATTCAACGTCTTATTAAGACCGTGTTTATGAAGGCTCTTCAATATGGATGTACATATACAACAAGGAAAATAATGCGGTGTTCATAATGATGTACTAAGGAGTGACTTACTTGATGACTTTAGATTGACAGGGCACTACCTTAATTGATACCCCTATACTCCACATTCAAAACATACGTTAGTACCATAGTAATATACCCCTGAATGACATCTCATACACTTCACACAATAAGGATGGGGTACGCTAAACGGACTCGCCCCATTTACCTGATATTTACCCTTTTTGCATGCATCATAAGCATTTCCCTTAGTCTTCCTCTAAGCCTTCATGGCGGGAGTAACAATCTCTACAATAACTCGTTGTATGAACTTTTGAAATTGCTCAAATCTACCACCCCTAACACGCTTCTGAGCATACTCACAACATGATGCAAAATATTTTCGCCCGCATATCGGGCAGACCGAGATGGGTGTACCCAACCTAGGGCATTTGTTCTTCTTGTGCCCCCTCTTTCCATAACCATAACATATTTATAGGGTCATCCAACATGTTCCCAAGTGGCGCTTGCTGCAAATCACACAATCTGGTTCATTAGCACTAACAACCCTCTTTTATTTCTTAGATTCTCTCACCATATGATCCGGTGGTGCGGTGATATTGGTAGGAACAAAGACACTTCCCTTAGCAACAAGTTCTTCCAATCCCTCCATGGCTCGACGCATTCTCCCAACGAACTCCTATGTAATCTCCCCCAGATTCAATGGCGTGGTCATTACCTCCTCGCTACTTCGAACTCGTGGATTACTCATATAGAAAATGAGACATGACGACGAATTTAGCTTCTTATCTTGAGCTCTATCACACGATCTGGAGTATCAAAGAAGTGTGAAATTCCTAATGTCTATGTAGTCTCCTCATTATAGATGTGGTTGACAACACACCGATAAAAATGACTCTACTAGATACGGCTCCGAGACATCCTAGGACACTTTAAAACCTTAGGCTCTGATACCAAGTTTGTCATGCCCCAAAATATAAGGAGCGCGGCCGGCGGTCAACCGAGTGAACCCGGCCGAGCAAGTCTGTTAGATTCCTTTATACCTAAACTCGTGCATGAATAAGGAGGAGATGTACTCCATTAATCAAATATTTAAAATAATTTATTAACAACTCCCGTTTTATATCCATTAGCAACTTCATTCATAATTTCCAAAGTATTACAAGTTTATAGATATAATAAAAATGTGTTTGCCAAATACCAACATTTCTAGTTCAATTCCTCACATTAAACACCACCCACAACGTGTCTACGGAGCCTCTAAGTACAAATAGAAGAGTAATATGGAAATGCCGGCAACAAGGCCCCGACTATACCTCAAAATATAGTACATGAGAAATAAAAAATACATGACCCCGAAATGAAGTGGGGTTCACCAAATCAGCTGAAAAGAGTGTACTAAAACAATACTGTGTTTTTATTAATTAAAAATGATTGATTAGTATAGTACAATGTTGTTTTTTCAATTTATCACTTAATCGTGATAAACTAATATGGTTTGATGTGCATGAATCAAGTTCCAAAAAACTTTTCCTAAGTACGCAGTAGAAAAACCAACCAAACAAGACTAAAACTACGGAGTAAATTAAGCAAATATGCAATCAAACATAGTTCGAGTCACCCCAAGAGCAATGCGGTGAGTTCTTGGAAGGAGGGAGCCGAGGGTCTATCGGAAATAGCCTCTCTACCCCAGAGAAGGGGCAAGGTCTGCGTATACACTATTCTCCCCAGACCCCACTAGTGAGATTATACTGAGTTATTGTTATTGTTGTTGTTCTGTTCTAAAAAGTAGTAGCACGTATTTGCTTGGAGAATATTTGAGACCTCACTGATGCTGGAAATTAATCCCTAATAAAAAAATTAAGTGAATTTTGAAGAAGAAATAAAACTTTTGATAAGACAATTGAATATAATTTTTCTTTTATGTAGTGCTTCTTCTCTAACTGTTTTATTTATTAGTCCTATGATAAGCCTTTTACGCGTGTAACTAAGTTAGTGAGTATACGACTTTTTAAAAAATAGTGTAAGTACTACTCCTGTTAAATATAATATGTTTGTATTATAAAATCAAAGTTATTTTATACTCCTTAATATATTAATGATTTTATACTCCTTAATAAATCAAAATTATTTTATTTAAAAAGGTTTTTCTATAAAACCTTTCATGTTAATTTTTCTATTTTTTTATTTTCTTTCACCGCTAATACTATTTTTATGAAAACCAATTTAGGCATCCTAAGAGTTTTGTCAACTTGAAAAATAATTTTAGTTATACGATAAATATGATAAATAATTGCAGCGGATTTTTAGACTTAATTATTTGGCTTTAACATTAAAAGAACTAATTTATTTATTGTTGATTCAAAATTCTAATATAAGCTAATTCCAAATTTTAAGTATTTAATTATAACTTAAAAGAGATTATAATTATGTTACATCGTTCAAATAAGAAAATAATTATATAAGGTAATTAAAAGTTAATTTATTTAAAGTACTTATGTGAAAATTTCTACATAATTCAAATTAAAAAAAAAAACTAGTTAATTTTCAGGTCCTAAATATTAAATTAATTAATATGAAAGATATTATAATTATGTTGAATAATTCTAATATGGAAGGATTAAGAAGCTATTGGCTAAGATAGAACACTTAAATCTTGGTCACAGAATCCCATATTATTACTATGTTTGACCCAAAAAATATATATTGATACGACATTTAATTATAACATCTATAAGATTTTGTTAATTGAATCATTCCTTTAGTATTTAGCATTCCATAAAGTTTCACTAATAAACATTAAAGTAGTCCGTAACAATGGTTGCATATGTATAATTTTTAACTTTTACAGCAATTGTAGAAAAAGGAAAGAAACTTTACATAACTGTCACACTTTAAAAGAAATATAACAAATTCTTAACAGGAAACTCAATATTACAGTTGTGGCAGGAAAATATTTATATTTGTAGCACACAGTTTCATTAAAATAGGAATATTAATTATTAATCCCTAAACATAAGCAATTTGAATGGAAAGTCAATAATTCTTTGTACAAAAATCATGTCATTTTTCTCTCTTTATCTATTAGCTTTCCTTCTTTTTCTTTATCTTCTTAATTTTGTTTTCTGTCGAAGCCAATATATTTTCTAAATTTGTTCCATTTGTTTTCTTTTTAATTATCTTTCTTAAGTTTTTCTCTTCCTTCTTTCTTCCTTTCTTAACATAAAGATCTTACTTCGATAATAATATATGTTAATATATACAAAACATATATATAAAAATATATATTGAATTAAAACATATAAAATATACAAAACAATATACATAAAAAATACATCTTCAATTAAGATGACACTTAGACATGTGAAATATACATAAAAAATATATCTTAAATTTAATTAAGATGGCATATAAATATACACAAAAGATACATTCTGAATTAAAATGACACTTGACGTATAAAATATATTTGAAATATACATTAAAAATACATCTTAAAATAAGATGGCACTTCACAAATAAATATACAATAATTATATACATAAAAATACATTTTGAATTAAAGTGATACTTGATATACAAAGTATAAAAGACGTATAAATCAATATATCTTGAATTTAGGTGGCATTCACATATGCATCAGATTTTCAAAAATGGAGTGAAGAAGATGAATATTGGAAAGGGAGAATGGAGATGGACAAAATAAGTACTTCCTGTGATTAGTGAGTCAGTTAACTTATTAAATATTGAGCTTAATTTTTATAATATGCTAATAATAAAAAAAAGTACTCTTTATGAAATAAACAATAAATGATTTTATTTTTTAAAATAATAGATAAAAAAGGATCAAACATGTAAAAACCCCAAAAGGAAAAGATTGTACTTGGTCCAACGGATAATGCTTTTTCTCTTTGTCATCCTAGCTTTCTTTAGTTGTCTATATAAGTAAACTTTGATTTGAGTTTAAATTTCTAAATATTAGGATTTTTTTTACATGATTTAAATAATGAATGATTTTGATTTTTACCGAAATTATCCTTACATGTCATAATATCGGTGATTCCACCAATAGGTGAAGTTCTAGAAAATATGTCATTTTGTAGTATGGTTGTATAACCCTAATTGCGGAATTTTTTATATGTGCCAAAAATCATATTTTTCTCAGTTAAATTCGTCTTCAATCAAACACAATAATATAAAATAAAATTGAAGGAGTAGTATATATACCTTCATTGACATATATAATTAGGCCATGTGCATGTAAACATCTTATCTTATTAATAGATATAATTGAACTCGTAAGGTAGGCCACCTATGGCAACGTTATCGGTATACTTGGCAATGAATAATTAGATTGAGAACGTAAAAATAATATGCATATACAGCACAAAGTCGAAATTTATGATCTTCTATAATAAGCAAATTCGAAAGAGGAATTAACACAACACGAGAAAATAGAAAAGGGGAAATATAACGAGAGAAAGAAAGATGAAGATAATTGCCGTTTTCGCAGGTGAAAGGAAGTAGGAGAACAGTAAAAATTTAGGGCAAAGATCACTTTTAGCCCGCAAACTGAAACTATTTACATCGTTAGCTGCAAAAGTATATAATTTTTATATATTTTTTATATATAACATAAAAAAATATGTATATACAAAAAGTATGTATTTTGCGGCTATTATTTTGATAGCGGCTATACAGTGTCATTTTTCTAAAAATATTATAATTTGGGTCTTGGAGAAATCTCTAAATTTAGGTCCGATAGAGCTACACTAAAAAACCCACCCAAATTCCATAGCCCAGCATTTTCTAATCTGGGCTTCTCTTATCTGTTTTTTCCTGAAAAATACTTATGCTAGTTGTCTCAGGCTCAGCCGTCAATGGAGCACATTGTAAGAAACCAAAAACTAACTCTTTGACATTGATGTTTGTCCCTCCATTATTTTTCTTTTCATTTTTAAGTTGAAGATACGAGGACAGATTTAGCCTTTTGGCAAGATTTACGGACTCAATTGTTGTAGTTAACTCGAATTATATTCGTGAAGTGCGAATCCTTTTTAATATTACATGTTTATATTAAGTCCAGTATATTTAGACAAGAGGGATTGTTCTGATAGTAAGCAACCTTCACTTCCAACCAAGAGAATGTGAATTCGAGTCACCCCAAAAGCAAGATAAAGAGTTCTTGGAGAGAAGGATGCCGATAGTCTATTGTAAACAACTGACGGGGAAATTGCAAGAGCCAAGAAGCGAAGTCATGACTCATGTGATGTTACCATTATTCAATGTGTCAGCAAAACGGGGAGGCCAGTATTTAATTCCTTTTCTTTATATAAGCGACAATCCCAAAGCCTTAACATAATTAATTAATACTATTAGCAGGTTAGTTATAGTCGGCAGGACTAATTCACTTCTTTTTTTTGCTAATGGCAGGACTAATTCATTTGTTCCATGTAAATGACGCCGTTTGGACTCGTTCATTTTGTTTAATACTCCAATTGGTTCCGTATTACTCTTATTCATTAGTTTCATCTTCATGTACAGGTAAAGACTAAAGTCTTAACTTCAATTTCTCTTGCTGCGTTTTTCTGGTCGAGATATAATTGGATCTTGTGCTTTTGTTTTTTTTATATATATTTAATTTCTTAAAGATTCTTGTTATTCTTACATTCTCTTTTTACTTTTTCAGTATTACTAAAAAAAAAACATTCTTTTACATACCTTTTTAGCAAATCAAGAGCAATGGCGGCACACACACTATTTTTAGAGGTGGTACTTTTAGAAATTAATTTTTCTTTAAAAGAGTTGAGTATCTTAAAATAAATTAATACTTGAAAAAGGAAAAGAAAATTTGTTACTGATGCTGCCCATTGAGATTTAAATAATTCAAAGCATATAAAAATATTTTCTAATTTTCTATGTAGTGAAAAACAAATTCTATCTGAAAAAATATTGCTTTAACCTTGAAAGTTTCTGTCACAACCCGAAATTTCCACCTTCGGACCGTGATGGCGCCTAACATTTCACTTGCTAGGCAAGCCAACGTTAGAATAATATTAACCATTTTAAAATAATTTTTAAATGTATTAATAACAAGGAAACTATTGCGGAAGCAAAGTTTGAAATATAGTGAAATAATCCATCAAACAACAGTCTCCAAATACCATCCCAGAATCGGTGTTACAAGTGCACATGCTTCTAGAATAAATACAAATAAAGGTCTGAATAAAATAAAGTTGTCTGGAAATAAATACACAGCTAAAGTGCAATAGACGGGGACTTCAGAACTGCGAACGTCATGCAGTTATACCTCAAGTCTCCTCTGATAGCTGAAATCTGAGCAAGTCTATGGTACGCCGCTGAGACCAACTCCAAAATCTGTACAAGAAGTGTAAAGTGTAGTATTAGTACAACCGACCCTATGTACTGGTAAGTGCTAAGCCTAACCTCGACGAAGTAGTGACGAGGCTAAGACGGTTCACTTACATTAACTTGTACGCAATATTGATAATAACAACAAATAATATAAATAAATCAGGTAACTCGTTTATAATAATTGAAACCAACCCAGTAGTCATAATCTGTTATTATTTCAACCAATTTTGTTGCATCGTGCAACCCGCTCTTATCATATATTCACACTCAATTCTGTTGCAGCGTGCAACCCGCTCTCCCAATATATTCATATTAATCAAGTCTGTTGCGGCGTGCAACCTGATCCTCTAATATTGACTTTTAATAAGTCTGTTGCAGCGTGCAACCCGATCCTCCAATATTGACTTTTAATAAGTCTGTTGTGGCGTGCAACCCGATCCTCCAATATTGACTTTTAATAAGTCTGTTGCGGCGTGCAACCCGATCCTCCAATATTGACTTTTAATAAGTCTGTTGCGGCGTGCAACCCGATCCTCCAATATTGACTTTTAATAAGTCTGTTGCGGCGTGCAACCCGATCCTCCAATATTGACTTTTAATAAGTCTGTTGCGGCGTGCAACCCGATCCTCCAATATTGACTTTTAATAAGTCTGTTGCGGCGTGCAACCCGATCCTCCAATATTGACTTTTAATAAGTCTGTTGCGGCGTGCAACCCGATCCTCCAATATTGACTTTTAATAAGTCTGTTGCGGCGTGCAACCCGATCCTCCAATATTGACTTTTAATAAGTCTGTTGCGGCGTGCAACCCGATCCTCCAATATTGACTTTTAATAAGTCTGTTGCGGCGTGCAACCCGATCCTCCAATATTGACTTTTAATAAGTCTGTTGCGGCGTGCAACCCGATCCTCCAATATTGACTTTTAATAAGTCTGTTGCGGCGTGCAACCCGATCCTCCAATATTGACTTTTAATAAGTCTGTTGCGGCGTGCAACCCGATCCTCCAATATTGACTTTTAATAAGTCTGTTGCGGCGTGCAACCCGATCCTCCAATATTGACTTTTAATAAGTCTGTTGCGGCGTGCAACCCGATCCTCCAATATTGACTTTTAATAAGTCTGTTGCGGCGTGCAACCCGATCCTCCAATATTGACTTTTAATAAGTCTGTTGCGGCGTGCAACCCGATCCTCCAATATTGACTTTTAATAAGTCTGTTGCGGCGTGCAACCCGATCCTCCAATATTGACTTTTAATAAGTCTGTTGCGGCGTGCAACCCGATCCTCCAATATTGACTTTTAATAAGTCTGTTGCGGCGTGCAACCCGATCCTCCAATATTGACTTTTAATAAGTCTGTTGCGGCGTGCAACCCGATCCTCCAATATTGACTTTTAATAAGTCTGTTGCGGCGTGCAACCCGATCCTCCAATATTGACTTTTAATAAGTCTGTTGCGGCGTGCAACCCGATCCTCCAATATTGACTTTTAATAAGTCTGTTGCGGCGTGCAACCCGATCCTCCAATATTGACTTTTAATAAGTCTGTTGCGGCGTGCAACCCGATCCTCCAATATTGACTTTTAATAAGTCTGTTGCGGCGTGCAACCCGATCCTCCAATATTGACTTTTAATAAGTCTGTTGCGGCGTGCAACCCGATCCTCCAATATTGACTTTTAATAAGTCTGTTGCGGCGTGCAACCCGATCCTCCAATATTGACTTTTAATAAGTCTGTTGCGGCGTGCAACCCGATCCTCCAATATTGACTTTTAATAAGTCTGTTGCGGCGTGCAACCCGATCCTCCAATATTGACTTTTAATAAGTCTGTTGCGGCGTGCAACCCGATCCTCCAATATTGACTTTTAATAAGTCTGTTGCGGCGTGCAACCCGATCCTCCAATATTGACTTTTAATAAGTCTGTTGCGGCGTGCAACCCGATCCTCCAATATTGACTTTTAATAAGTCTGTTGCGGCGTGCAACCCGATCCTCCAATATTGACTTTTAATAAGTCTGTTGCGGCGTGCAACCCGATCCTCCAATATTGACTTTTAATAAGTCTGTTGCGGCGTGCAACCCGATCCTCCAATATTGACTTTTAATAAGTCTGTTGCGGCGTGCAACCCGATCCTCCAATATTGACTTTTAATAAGTCTGTTGCGGCGTGCAACCCGATCCTCCAATATTGACTTTTAATAAGTCTGTTGCGGCGTGCAACCCGATCCTCCAATATTGACTTTTAATAAGTCTGTTGCGGCGTGCAACCCGATCCTCCAATATTGACTTTTAATAAGTCTGTTGCGGCGTGCAACCCGATCCTCCAATATTGACTTTTAATAAGTCTGTTGCGGCGTGCAACCCGATCCTCCAATATATTCATTATAATCAATCATGTTGCGGCGTGCAACCCGCTCCTCCAACATTTTCATTTACCAATTCTTATAGAATAAATTTTCCCAATAAATGTAACAATTAATATAGAATTTCAAGACAACAAGCATACAATAATTATGGTTTAATTATGAAGCAAGCAATGACAAATAGCAAATTATTATGGAAATCAGGGAGCAAATAGGCAGTTTAATATTTAATATGCTAAATGTCAAATAACAA
>AWOL01S0022902.1:0-16422 GCA_000715115.1 Nicotiana otophora
TTGATGAATTTGGAGACTGGGAGTTCTCAGAAGTATATTGTTTCGGGTTACGGCCTGTTTGAGATAAGTATTTTATTTTAACTCAGTGAAGGCACTAGTTGCATTAATTATTTTTGATAGCTATATGCTATAAGTGTGCATATATGTGAGGTTTGAGCCAATATGCGGGCATCGGGGCAAGTATTCATATTCTAAAGAATAGTTAGGCTATGATATGCCTAGAGTTGATTGTTAAGCGTAAAGTTATAACGTTTCTCGTGTTCGTACCTTTGTTGAGAACTATCTGGGCTACATTTGAGGTTACAAAGAGGCTAATTCCCATGAATAAACGGGGTTGTTACTATTTCTGCGTTAACTTGCCGATTTGAACTGTGATAGCAGACTTTGCACATGCTTACACTATGGCGTGTTATTTATACGAGTCCAGGAGCATGAGAATCTTATTTCATTATCATATACATATGTACTTGTTTAATTTCTCTTGTATGATATGCTGGGATTAGAGGCCAGTGACCATGCCAGGCGAATTATATTATTGGCACGTGAGTTATCCATACCGTGTGTGAGAATTCTATTTCTATGATAATTTATCTGATTTATTAATTTCCTTCCTCTACAATTATGCATATGCACCTACGGTTATCCTCTTCACTAAATTTGAGGAGTTGGTTGTAACATTGCGGTTGTGGTGGTGCTTGTTGAACTTGCAATACGGTTCTCTCCCTTGATACATCTCCCATATTTGGGTACACGGATTACGCAATTGTGGCTTGAGTTATATTGATGTGGCGTGTATGTAGGATAGTTATGTTTAATAATATAAGGTCATTGGACTTAGAATGGGTACTATCAAGTTTGATTAAGGTATATTCGGAAGGATAATATTGAAAGTCGGCTTAGAAAGTGATTATGGTTCTGATTGGGGCGAAATAACTCCATGACTTGTTGCTCTGATAATGGGTCATGAGATTTTTGCATGTTTCTTTTATTATCAGCAGTGTACGAAGGTTTTGGAACGAGGTTTGGCTCGATGTGAGGTTTAATACTTGTACTTGGTTGATTTGGAGTAATTACTGTGATTGGGATTCGGGAATGGTGCTGCGAGCATGTGAGTTGTGTAGTATGTAATGTGATTATATATGAGGTTATGGCTATGGCTTTATACAACTTGTTCAGACTTATACGGCGTGTGAGATTTAGATCTTGGAAAGAATTCTGGGGTGTCAGAAATTGGGCTCCAAGTTTTGGGCTAAGGTTAAATTAATGATTTTTAGTTGTGTTATGTTGTCAGGCCTATATAGAATAGGGTGACGTGAAATCACCCCCAGGTATGTGCATGGTAAGGAGGAACAGTGATTTAAAGGCTTAGGAACAACTCTTGGCACGTTCGATGACGAACGTATGTTTAGGTGGGGGAGATTGTAACGACCCGACCGGTCGTTTTGAGCATTTACGCTCCTTTCAACTATTTGAAGTCTTTAATAACTTCCTACGAGGTATTATGACTTGTGTGAATTTTCGGTTTTGATTTTAAACTATTTCGGAGTTAGCTTGGAAGAATGAACTTCATGTTGGAAGCTTAAGTTGAAATAGTTGATCGGATGTTGACTTATATATCAACGACCCCGAAATAGAGTTTTGATAATTCGAATAGCTCTGTATGATGATTTTGGACTTAGGAGCGTCTCCGAAAAATTATTTGGAGGTCGGTAGAGGAATTAGGCTTGAAATGGTGAAAGCTGAATTTTTGGAAAGTTTGACCAGGGAGTTGACTTTTGATATCGGAGTCGGAATCCGATTCTGAAAATTTTAATAGATCTGTTATGTCATTTATGACTTGTGTGCAAAATTTGAGGTCAATCAGACCTGATTTGATGTGTTTCGGCACAAGATATATAATTTGAAAGTTCAAAGTTCATAGATTTTGATTTGAGATGCGATTCGACATTTTGATATTGTTTGATGTGATTTGAGGCCTCGAGTAGGTCCGTGTTATGTTATGGAACATGTTGGTATATTTGAACGGGATCCCGAGTGGCTCGGTAAGTTTCAGGGTGAGTTTTGAGTGATGTTCGGGCATTTTGGCACTCAAATATTGTTCTCGAATTGTTGGAAAAGTGCGGAATGCACAATTTTGAGTGCGGACGCACTTCAAAGGAAAAGTTCTGACCGTACAATTTTGTTTGTGGCCGCACTCCACCTAGTGCGGACCGCACAATTTTGTGTGCAGCTGCACTTCTGGTGATTTCCGCATATTCACTAGTTCAACTTCGGAATCTTATATCTTTTGATCTACAAGGAATTTGGAGATGATTTAAAAATGAGAGTTGTAGCCCTTCGTGTCTAGTTTCTAGAAAGTTAAAGAAACCAATATTTTGACATCTTTAGAGAAAGTTATGGCTAATTTACTGAAGTCTGGTAGTGGAGAGGTTGCGAAGTGCGTACCGCACAATTATTGTGCGACCGCATAAGCTAGGATGTGTGACCGCACTTGGAAATGTGCAGACCGCACATTGGGAGGTCAGAGGGTGTACTACATAACCGAGGCCTAGGGTATTATTTTATTTTTGGGACCTAGAGAACTCGGTTTGTGAAGATTTCTCGTGGATTTTTCAAGAAATTCATTGGGGTAAGTGATTCTAACTCAGATTTGGTTAACATACATGAATCTATCAATGTTTTCATCATGTAAACAGTATTTTGAGATGGAAATTTGGGAAAAATTGTAGAAATTTCATAAAATAAATTTTTGGAATTTGAACACCGATTCAAAGTCGGATTTGAGTGAAATTAGTATGGTTGAACTCGTAATTGAATGTGTTGTTGGCTTTTGTAACTATTGTCGGGTTCCGGAACGTGGGCCCTACGGCGATTTTTGAGTTAAATTTTAGATGTTTATGGAAAATTTGCATTTTTCTTATGGAATTAATTTCAATAAATTTTATTGGCTGAATCGAATTATTTGTGGCTAGATTCGAGGCGTTTGGAGGTCAATTCACGAGGCAAAGGCTTAGCGGAATAAGAATTTTATTGTTTGAGGTAAGTAACAGTTTTAAATCTGGTCCTGAGGGTATGAAACCCCAGATTATTGTATTATGTGAGTATTTTAGAAGTGACGCACATGCTAGGTGACAGGCGTGTGGGCGTGCACCGTGAAAATTGGGACTTGGTCCATTCCGTGAAACTAGAAAGTTGAATAAGCTTGTCGTTAGCTATGTGCCCTTTCTGTGCTATAAACATTTGACAGTGAAGCATGCTTAGGCTATGTGATGGTGCTGTAAAGACCACGGAGGTCTTGTACATGTTGAATTATCTGCTAAATTATTATTTTGTACTTTATTTTATCTCAGTTTCTATTGTTCATTATTGATGCATCATATTATTGTTATTGGGCTGAGTATCATGACTAATTAGAGCCCGAGAGACTGGAGAGATTTATGACTGAGTGAGGCCGAGGGTCTGATTGTGAGATATTATACTATAGCACGTGAGTTGTCCGTGCAACACATGAGTTGTCCGTGCGGATCCTTATATTATACTATAGTACGTGAGTTGTCCGTGCGGATTCCTTATATTATACTATAGCACGTGACTTGTCTGTGCGGATCCAGATATTTACACTATGGCACGTGAGTTGTCCGTGTAGATTATAGCGCTTGGGCTGTAGGAGCCCCTCCGGAGTCTGTACACCCCTAGTGAGCGCGGGTACCCATTGAGTGTGAGCGCTGAGGGCTGAGAGCCGAGTGATTGAGCTGTTGTGACGAGTTGAGTAACTGTTGCTCTGAGAGGCTGTACTTGTTTTTCATTTATTGTTGCACTTAGTTGCTATCTGTCATTGTTGTGAAATTCTCTGAAAGATTTGATATCTGGATTACATGAACTTGAACTATATAAAACTGATTTGACTTAAACTGCTGGAATTGAAAGTATGTCTACTCTCTGCTGGAATTACTGAAAATGAACTGTAACTGTGTAGCTCGTCACTCTCTTCAGTTCCTTATTTATTATTGTTACTTGATGAGTTGGTTATACTCATACTACACCCTGCACTTCGTGTGCAGATCCAGGTGTTCCCGGACATATCGGGTGTTGATTCTTTCGCACAGTTAATTTTTCGGAGATTCAGATGTAGCTTTCGTGTTTCGCAGACTTTGCTTCTCCTTCCCTATCTCCTTGTTTACTGTATTTGGTCTCAAACTATTATAGACCGTATTTTCCAGACTTATATTCATATCAGATGCTCATGTACTCAGTGACACCAGGTTTTGGGAGTATTTATATTTGTACTTGTGAGATTTCTTCCACTGAATTTAATCATTATGTTTTCAAATTTGAAAGATATGTGGTTTATTGAGATTGTTGGCTTGCCTAGTATTGAGATAGGCACCATCACGGTGGGTTAGGTTTTTGGTCGTGACGATTTGTAGCTAGTTGTAATTGTTTTGGCTATATAGTCAAGATAATTACAATGGGTTACTAGTAAACAACTCTTCTTCTCCTCTTTTCCTCTATGTTGGTTGATTCGCAGTGGATATATGAAGAACACGAAAGAGACTTTACCTTTGGAGCAAGATCTTCATCCCACTGGTGAATAAGAGACCCGTGAAATTCATTCAAAATGGAGAGTCAAGGTATCTGTACAGAAAGAGACCGTGAACTTGATTGGAAAAACTTGAAACAGAGAGCGAAAAGGACAAAGAGATAAGCTTTCCATATTCCTAACCTCTTAGGGCCGCCTGCAGAGTGTGCTTGTTGTTCTCTGATTATGTTTTGGATTGGACATGGTGCATTAGTTTCCGAAAATATGGGTTTTTGTGCATAAATATACCATTAATGAATTAATTAACACCTAATAGCAGTAAAAGTACACTTGCTATAGCAGATTCCATTCAATAGTTACCGATAATCACGTCAAAAGCGTATCAAACGAAATCCTCCTATTTTCATGCCTAAAAATATTCTCTTGCCAACAATTTCAATAGTGACAATCCTCACCTCGGCACCTACTAGTTCAAATTAACCATTAAAGGAAATAACTTTTTCCTCACAACAATAATTTTCTTTTAAATTTAAATGTATAATTTTGTATATTAAATGCATAATTTGGTATTTATTGGTATATGTGAAGTAAATATACTATGTATAATATCCATTGTGTTTTATGTACGTTACTTGTAAGCAATATATATGATATAATAATGGTGTGTTAATGTTTCACATTTATTTTTATATAATGTATTTTTTATTATATTGGTATAATCGCATTGGATATCAGTATACCAGTATACTTTTCGAATAAGCCAATTCATTTGGGACCCTGCAGATCCACTCTTTTTCCTATTCAAATATCAGCCCTTTGGCTTTGTGTTTTCACATCGAAAATTATTTGCAGATGAAGAGATGTCAAAGAGCTTCTTATTTCCCAAATAGATCCTCCTATATATAAATGTTGATTTATCAAGAATACGCAAGATAAGCACTTCGATATGTTGATTAATCGTCAGAAATGGTTTAGAACCAACAGTTCATTATCTAATGGATTTTTCTGTTCTAATACTTTATCCGAGAGTTATCAGTATTTATCAAATTTGTTCCTATCTAATGGAACGCTATTGGATCAAATGACAAAGATATTGTTGCGAAAAAGATGACTTTTCCCGGATGAAATGAAAATTGGATTCATGTAACAGGTAAAGAAAAATGGGACTTTGATTTAGAGAGGAATAATTCAAAGAAAATGGCAAGTTTAGATTAATGACGAAAGAGAATTTTGTGATAAATTAATGTGGTTCAATAATCCATTGAATTGTGCTTAGTGTTTACGTTTAAAAAATTAAATGCCATGTTCTTGAAAAATGCTTTAACCCTAAATGAATGTGCCATTTTTAAAATAAAGCAAAAGTAATATTATTTATATAAAAACTCTTTAAAAAGAGACTAAGCCCTCATTTGTTTACACTTAATGAAGGTCTGAATCTTAATCATTGAGATCTCATTAAGTGCATTTATTTTTTAAGTCTCAATTTGAATCATTCAGATCTTAATTATTATGTGTGTTGTTTTTTTAATTTCACAACAACTTAATGGGTCTGAATAGGACTGGATGATTAAGATCTATAATAGAGACTTAATTTTATTAAGATATTATCCATATTCACAATTAATTATCGTTACTGTCCATCATTATCAACTACCACCATGCACCATCCACCACCTATATACTCAACCACCAGCACCGACCATCTCCATCGTCACCGCCAGTGGCGGATCCACAAGGAGTCTTATCGGTGCCTAAGCATCCATTGTCTTTGGCCAAATTTAATAGATTTACATAGGTAATTATAAAAAAATTTAAATAAGTATTGAACGAGCACCCATCACTAAATTTATTTTTCCTCCTCTTCTGATATTTATATCGGTGAGCACCCATGACTTTGAAATATTGGATCCGCCACTGGTCATCGCCATTATTATTGACTACCACCATCTGCCACCTTACCATTATTGACTACCACTGCTCACCACCCCCACAATTATCAACTACCACCGCCACCACCACAATCATTCTCAACTACAACCATCTACCCACCCATATCAACTGCCACCACCAACCACCTCCACTACCATTATTAACCATAACAGCCAGTACCCACCATTATGAACTACCACCACCTTCCTAACCACCACCACCACCATCAATCATTATCAACTACTACCACCTACCATTCTCAACCATAATTTTCACTACCAATCATTACTAGGTGCTACTCAGACTCTATCAACCAAAACCACTACCAACCACCGCCTCTAGTCGGCATCCACAAAATATCATTGTTAGTCATTACCACCATCAACTACCATATATATATATATATATATATATTTAAAAATATTTTATTGACAAAATATTAAGTAAATTAGTATTTTATTTAAAATTCATATTTATTAATTTTAAATAAAGATATATTTTTATTCATTCAGATGTTGAAAAACAAACAGTCTTAATCATTTAATATTCAGATCTTAATACACATCTTAACATTCAGATGTGTATCCAGATTCAGACATCTTAATCTTAATTCACGTTTTGATATTCATATGTACATTTAGATTCAGACATCTTAATCTTAAAAAAAAAAACCAAATGAGGCCTAAGAGTGTTAAAATCTCTTTTTCTTATTTACACTCAGGCTTATAAGAGAAGGCTTTAACTTACACCATTTTTTATTAATTGGTAATATTTGTCCCCCACCCCACACGCCCATCATCTATTCCTCCTTTTCTCGCAACTAACCTCACCCCTGTAATCACTTCCGACTATTTTCTTCTTATTATTTAAAAAATTTAGTAAGTTAAATAGGAGTATAAAATATTCAACAAGTCAATGGTTGGAAATGTGTGCTTATACAGTTTCATTATTTGTTTCCTTTCATTTTCAATGAAAACACGCTTTTCATTAGGTAATACGTACACATATGTTAACATAACCAAACACATAAAAAAAACTTGTACTTATACTAAAAAAATCCTAAGTTTTGAACATAAAAAATCAACCCCTTCTTCTTCAAAAAGATGTTGAATGAATTTGTAGTATGCTCAAAACTCGGTAGCCTCAATATGGGCTTTGATGAAGATGATGGTCCATTTACTCATCACCATAAAAATAAATATGATATCAACAACAAAATCATGCCCAATGCCATAATTTCACTATCCATAGTTATTTTCCTCGTTATTATTCTCCATATGTACATTAGATGAGTCATTCGACGACGTCGCCAAGCTCAGCGCCGAGCTACGTTCGGCGCGAGCTTAGTTACAAGTACTATGTCACAAGTTAATCCAGCAAAAAATAGGCTTGATCCATCTATCATAGCTTCACTCCCAATATTTGTCTACAAGCAAAATGATGACCATGACATGGACAAGGCAATTACTAATCCAAATTGAGTGTTCAGTTTGTTTGAGTATTCTTGAAGATGGTGAAATTGCAAGGATTTTGCCTAATTGCAAGCACACGTTCCATATAGAATGTATTGACAAATGGTTTAATTTTCAGTTTACATGTCCTACATGTAAAGCTGAGGCGAAACCTCGGATATTGCCTGAGCCTAGGGAGGGTGTTGCTAGTCGTATTCCACCATTAGCGCCGCCTTTGGATGGTGGAAATTTGTCTATAGTTGTGAATCTTGAAGGGACTTCATCATCAGGTAAAACTACTATTGGTAGTGGTGGATCAAGCTCGAGATTGAGCTCGTTTGGAAGGATTCTTAGCAGGGAGAGATCATCTCGACAACTTTAATTTGAAGATCTTGAGAGCAATGGCAGATGCAAAATTTAGACGTTGTTGGTCCTGAGTTGAGAAAAAACTTAGACGTTATAGGGTTTGAGTTGAGAAAATGAGTTTAATGTATATAGTTCAACCTTGAAGCACTGGATACTGCCGAACCAACGAACCTTTGATTAGTTCTGTCACTGCACTTGCGGGAGACAATAATATTATGCATTAGGTATGATTACAATTATTATTTTTTGGTTTATATTCAAAACTATTTTTATGTTTATATACATGAGACCTGTGGGGGAGCCACTCATTGGCAAGGGGAGTCAATTGACACTCTTTCGTTGGAAATTTATACTATATAGATAGGTTAAATATTTTATTTTTATGCATATATACGATGTGACTCCCCTTGATTTTTCCGCATGCTTACTTATTTATATTTTGGCTCTCATTAATGAAAATTCCGGCTCCGTTCCTACATAAGAATTGAGATGCATTGATAAACTATTTCTCTGGCGTTCGTAGTTTGTATGCTTTTTGCCCGAGAAGACTTTGACGATACGTTTGCGTATATCATATGTGAAACTTAAAGTAGGTTAAAAGGAATGGAGTTTGATTATTATATATGTGATCCAAAAAAAGTTTCTTGTATTTAATTACCTAATTCAAAATTAACTGATAATTACAAAAATTGGATATGGAGAACCCTAGAATTAGGTAAAGCTAAAGCCAATTAAATAACGCATGCTTTGGTTTGTCACACACATGTACTTGTGCTAATGAGTATCTAATTTTAAAAAATCACTATATATTATTAAATATTATGTTTGAGTGTAAAATAAAAATTAATAAAGAAAAGTCTTATTTGGGCGGGGGGGGAGGGTTAGTTAGCATAAGATACTAACATAAAGAAATTAAATGATACAGTTGTGATAATCTAGAGTATTATAATTTGATGTACAATTGTTAAGATATTTGAAATGTGCTTAATGATAGTTGGTAATCCAAACCAGTCGTCGGGAAATGAAGACCACCGTGAAATGAAGCAAAACTCCACTATATCCTCCGGGAAACACCGAATAAATTGCCGCAAATCCCATCGAAATTTTCTAATTGCTCGTCAGCGACTTAAAGAAATGATCGTGAAAATTAAAAAATTGGCCACACAAATGAAGATCTCGTCGAGATCTATTGATTGGATCGCTCTGATACCATATTGGATTACAAAACTTCGATCAATTTTGATGAGAAACGAGATAAAACTTCTAAAGAGAAAAAAATATTAGAGGGCTTTGAGAAATTTTATTTTCATTAATGTGTGAAAAATGAAGTCACCTCTTTAGAGACTAAAAATTAAAAAAAAATTCAAAAATATTATTAAATATACAAAAGTAACGATAAGTGATTGGATTGTGTCCTCTTCACACTTTTGGGCCTCTATCATTAGGCCAAGTGAGCTGATTCACTTCTCAAATTCTTAATGCAAATCTAGGCATCCCGCTAATCCAAAGGTGAGAAAATCAAATAAAGGTATCATAAATTGTCCTGATTCTCTCCCTTTCAGATAAAAGAATTCGATCAAAGTGGACATGATACTTAAAATGTAACGCATTAAGTAAGATAATAATAATTTAATTTTGATTATGATTTTATTTTAGTGACATGATATATTATTGTAATAACAAAGTTTTTAGTTCATCGTTATATATATTTCAATAGCATGATAATCTTTTTAATAAGACAACAACAAACAAAGCTTACTAATAAGGATAAGATTCATTATATATTTAATTATGTTCAATTCTTCTTTTATTTCATCCAATTTTAATATTCATGTATCTAACATTTTATATTATCATATAACAATCAAACATATAGATGATAACAAACCATTTTAGAGGATGTATCTGGTGGTGACATACTAAGTATATTACACCTTTCAAAAATAAAAAAATGCTTTAAAATAGTGTTTCTTAGTTGGTCATCTAAAACTTATTTCTTCCGTAGCCATTTCTGATGCTAGATCTCATACACATATCTCTACACAAATTTAACAAGACCTTATGACCTTTTAACATCTGTTTTTAATTAGATGTCGCTTCTTCATGTATGTTGTGAAGTCTAATATCTATGATGATGAGAAAATGCCTTCCCAAAAAGATAATGCTGATGAAATGATGATTGACAAGGTATTTCAATAGCCAGTCTCAATTATCCTCTATGAGTAAATAGTGATTCATCTGAGGAGTTTTTGTTGAAAGCTTATAATTGATTTCACGTGCTTTTAACATATGTATTTTAATTAGATGATTTTGATGATGAACGAATTTGGTATTTCGGTTCAGAATGGCCTCACCACCATTGATGCACATGTTCTTCTGGCTTTACAAGAAATTTCTTGGGCTATGCTTGTTTTAGGCATCCATGGATTAATTGAAACTTTAGCTCATGGGATTTTAACAACTTCATTGTTTCTGGTCTTACAGCTGAAGTATAATCTTGAATCAGGGAAACAAATACAAGTGATCCCTAAGGATGGTCCCTGAAATATGATCGACAAGGTTCTTCGATAGTCACGTATCTTGGTTGACTATATAGTGATTCATTAGAGGAGTAATATTGTTCTACAGTTTTTGTTTGTTATTATTGTTAATGTTGATATTATTTATACTATTTATCATTTCGTGCATGTAAAGTAGGTTTACTCAGAAGCCATAGAGAACACGAACTGAGTTTCATATGCATTTCTTGCCATTTTGTCGAAAGTTGTCATATTGGTTATTAATGTTCTTTACCTTTTTAATCTGTGACAACATTTTACTGCTAGTATCTAGGTCTTGATCTGTGATTTATTTTTTCTAGAAAATGATCAATGGTGGCAATGTAACAGCCTGGACATGTGTCAGCTTCTCAAGGACTAAACTATCGTCACAGCCAGAGGAGTTCTGCAGATCACTTATTAGAATGTGTCGCCGTTTAGGAATGGTAAGGCAATATGTCACTTTCATAATTTGTATTTGCTTCTGCTTACCATGTCACATTGTTAGTGTTGTTGTATTTGGTTGTAGAAGTTCACCAACGATCCTTTGGTTCCTATTCGCTCAGCTAATGCTGGTCAAATAGAGGAAACTCTGGTCGGGATCGTTGAAGAGTCCGGGAAGACACCAATTCAACTTTAATTGTGATTCTACCTAAGGATTCAGGATATTATGGTCAGTGATAAAGATTGTTTGAATTACTGATAAAGAATAGGAACAATCATGATATATTGAAGTTATGTAGTTGAATGGAGATTTCGCTTCGAATGACATTTTCATCTTTTCAGGAGAGATCAAAACTATATGTGAAACTAGACTTGGTCTTGTTTCCCAGTCAAAGAAAGCATTTTGCAAAGATACAAAGTTTATTGATCGGTACCTTGAGTACTCAGCACTGAAGATAAACGCCAAGGTTTGCTAAGTTGTGCGTTTTTAAAAGACATTCTGTCAATCCTTTACCAAATTTTGATGTGCACTTTACTGCAGGTAGGTGGAAGAAACTTCGTATTGCAGCAAGCAATACCGGCTCTCACTATTGTCCCAACTATTGTCTTTGGTTCTGATGTGTCACATCCTTCACCAGGAGATGTTTGTAGTCCATCCATAGCTGCAGTATGTGAAGTTTATTAGTTAACATCTGTTAATTTTAGATTGTTTAACTATTGGTAGCTTATGCTCTTGCCGCGGAACTAATATAATATTTTCTTTTACATGTGTTCGCGTCTATGGATTGGCTGTGGGGCTCATACCTCACCTACTAAAGTAAATAAAATAAAAAGAAAGATGAGTGATTGACGGAAAGAAAAACAAATTGTGGGCGCCAGTGGTTTGCAATTGCAAATTGCAATGAACCAGCTTATCTGATTGGTTTCTTGGGCAGCTATGATTGCTATAAATAGCTGCCTCATTCTCTCAATTTTGACACGCCAAAAATAAAAACGAGAGAAGCTAAGCAGAAAGCAAAGCAGTGAGAAACCAATATTTTGACATCTTTAGAGAAAGTTATGGCTAATTTACTGAAGTCTGGTAGTGGAGAGGTTACGAAGTGCGTACCGCACAATTATTGTGCGACCGCATAAGCTAGGATATGTGACCGCACTTGGAAATGTGCAGACCGCACATTGGGAGGTCAGAGGGTGTACTACATAACCGAGGCCTAGTGTATTATTTTATTTTTGGGACCTAGAGAACTCGGTTTGTGACGATTTCTCGTGGAATTTTCAAGAAATTCATTGTGGTAAGTGATTCTAACTCAGATTTGGTTAACATACATGAATCTATCAATGTTTTTATCATTTTTCTCAATAACGTGGTATCAGAGCCATGGCGAATAATGGTCTGCTATTTTTTCAGTACCCCCGTCTCACAAAAGATAATTATGAGAAATTGTATCTAAGTATGAAAGTCATTCTTGGATCTAAGGATGTATGGGAAATCATAGACAGAAGGTATGCAAACCCCAATAATGAGGAAGTTTTGCCTCAGAATGAAAAAGAGGTCTTGGCAAAGATGAGGATGAAGAATCAACAAGCCCTCCCGCTCATCCACCAATGTTTGGATGATGCCATGTTTGAGAAGGTGGAAGATGCTACCACCTCAAAGAAAGCTTGGGGGATTTTATAAAATTCTCTTCAAGAAGTTGACAAGGTGAGGAAGGTAAAACTTCAAACTCTAAGGGCTGATTTTGAAGTCTTAAAAATGAAAGAATCCGAATGCATTTTGGATTATTGTTTAAATGTGAAGGCTATTGTAAATCAACTAAGAAAATACGGGGAGGACATAGAAGATGTCAGTGTGGTAGAAAAGATCCTTCGTACTTTAACACCTAAATTTGATTTTGTGGTGTGTGCTATTGGGGAGTCTAAAGATTTAGACTCCATGATGGTAGAGCAGTTGGAGAGCTCTTTACAAGCATACGAAGAAAAGATCAAAAGGAGACAAGAAGTGCCATTGGAGCAACTTCTTAAAACTCAGGCATCCTTCAAGGATTATGGAAGTGAAAAGAACTATCAAGGAAATGGACGGGAACGAGGCCGTGGAGGTCATGGAAGAGGAAGAAGTAACGGTAACAACTTCAACAATGAAGTTAAAATCCACCATACATTGGTTGTGGTCGTGGTCGTGGTCGTAGTCGTGGACATAGATGAAGAAGAGGACGTGGCTACTACTAAGAAAATAATGGATAAAGGTATGACAAATTAAAAATTGAGTGTTATAATTGTCATAAATTTGACCATTACTCTTGGGAATGTCATAGCAATGTTGAAGAAAAAGCTAACCTTGTTGACGACAAGAAAGAAGAATATGAGTCAACATTGTTGATGGCACTCAAGGAAGAAGACAGGGATGATTGCAACTCGTGGTATTTGGACAATGGAGCAAGCAGTCATATATATGGATGCAAAGGGAAATTTGTGGAGATCAATAACACAGTGTGAGGTAATGTGTCCTTTGGAGATGCCTCAAAGATTCAAATAGAAGGGATATGTACGATTCCGATATCTTGTAAAGATGGTAATCACAAGCTAATTCAAGATGTTTATTATGTGCCAAAATTAAAATGTAATATTTTGAGTTTGGGCCAACCTCTTGAAAAGTAATATGACATCCATATGAAAAATATGCATCTTTGGCTTAGAGATTCAAATGGAATTCTAATTGCTAAACTGCATATGGAAAAGAATAGATTATTTTCTCTGAATCTTAATACAATTGATGCAAAGTGCTTGAAGGCTAATGTGCAAGATGAATCATGGTGTTGGCACATGCGATTTGGGCACTTGAATTTTGAAGCGCTCAAATCAATGGGAGAAAAGAACATGGTGCATGGGATACCATAAATCAACCATTCCAATCAATTGTGTGAAGCTTGTCTTCTTGGAAAACATGCAAGGAGGAGTTTTCCAAAGGAGTCCATGTCAAGATCAACCAAACCGCTCTAGCTTGTTCACACTGATATGTGTGGGCCAATCAATCCACCTTCCTTTGGTAAAAGTAAATACTTTCTACTCTTTAATGATGACTTTAGTAGAAAGACTTGGGTTTGTTTCTTGAACAAAAAATCTGAAGCTTTTGCTGCTTTTAAAAATTTCAAAGTACTTGTAGAAAAAGAAAGTGGCTATGAAGGCAGAGCAACCGGGCCAGACGAGATTCCGGTGGAATTTTAGAAGTGTGTGGGGAGAGCAGGTTTGGAGTGGTTGAATGGGTTATTTAATGTTATTTTTAAGGCGAAGAGGATGCCGGATGAGTGGAGGTGGAGTACGGTAGTTCCATTGTATAAGAACAAAGGTGATATCCAGAGTTTTAACAATTATAGGGGTACCAAATTACTGAGCCATACCATGAAAGTGTGGGAGAGGGTGGTTGAAGCGAGGGTGAGGATGACAGTGTCAGTATCCAATAACCAGTTCGGGTTCATGCCGGGTCGTTCTACTACAGAAGCTACACACCTTGTTAGGAGGTTGGTGGAACTGTATAGAGAAAGGAAGAAGGATCTACACATGGTGTTTATTGACCTAGAAAAAGTGTATAACAAGGTTCCTAAAGAAGTTCTCTGGAGATACTTGGAGGCAAAAGGTATGTCGGTTCCTTACAGTATGGCGATTAAGGACATGCACGATGGGGCAAAGACTCAGGTTAGGACAGTAGGAGGCGACTCCGATCATTTTTCGATTGTAATAGGGTTACACAAAGATTATGCGCTCAGTCCGTTCTTGTTTGCCCTAGTGATGGACGTGGTAACACATCATATTCAAAGGGATGTGTCATGGTGCATGCTATTCGCCGATGACATAGTTCTGATTGATGAGTCGCGAGTCGGTGTTAACGAGAGGCTGGAGGTTTGGAGACAAGCTCTTGAGTCTAAGGGTTTCAAGCTGAGCAGGACGAAGAAGGAATACCTGGAGTGTAAGTTCAGCGTTGAGCCGGGGGAAGTGGACGTGGATGTGAGGCTTGAATCACAGGTCATCCCAAGTAAAGACAACTTTAAGTACCTTGGGTCGGTTATCTAGGGGGGAGGGAAAATCGACGAGGATGTCACTCACCGTATTGGGGTAAGATGGATGAAATAGAGGTTAGCATCTAGAGTCCTGTGTGATAAGAGAGTGCAACAGATACTCAAAGGTAAATTCAATAAAGCGGTGGTTAGACCGGCCATGATATATGGGGCTGAGTGTTGGTCTGTTAAGAACTCACATATCTAGAGGATGAAAGCAGTAGAAATGAGGATGTTGAGGTAGATGTGCGAGCACACTAGGATGGATAAGATTAGAAATGATGATATTCGAGAGAAGGTGCACGTGGCTCCCATTGATGACAAGATGAGGGAAGCGAGAAGCCCAGATGCTCCGGTAAGGATATGTGAGCGGATGGTAGTGGAGGGCATGAGAAGAGGTAGATGGCAGCCTAAAAAGTATTGGGGAGAGGTGATCAGGTAGGATATGGCGAGGCTTCAGATTTTCGAGGACATGACACTTGATAGGAAGATGTGGAGGTCGAGTATTAGGGTTGTAGGTTAGGAGGTAGTTGAATTTTTCCTTACTTCATACTATTATGAGACCAATATATTAGGGTTTGTGTTTAAGATAGCTAGTGGCAATGTAGTGTCTTACTATTTCACTTTTCAGTGCAGGACCTATTTACTAACTGTCGCTTTTGCTTGGAATCTTTTTTCTGGATTTCATGTTATTCCTATTTTTCCTATGATTTCTGTGGTGATACTAATATTGTCTCCTTTTGTCTTTTTGTTTTCTTGAGCCGAGGGTCTTTCGAAAACAACCTCTCTACTCCTTCGGGGTAGGGGTAAGGTCTGCGTATATACTACCCTCCCCCGACCTCATTAGTGAGATTTTACTGGGTTGTTGTTGTTGTTGTTAAGGTCCGATAGAGGAGGCGAATTCACTTCAAAAGAACTTAATGACTTTTTGTCAATCTCATGGAATTCGTCGCCCTCTAACGGTGCTTTATTCACCCCAATAAAATGGAGTTGCATAGAGAAAGAATCGAATATGACTAAATGTATGTTAAAAGCTAAAAGTATTGATAACGACAAGGTCGGAAATCCAAACTAGAGTAAGAATTTGAAAAGTAAATGCGGAAGCA
>AWOL01S0022905.1:0-16015 GCA_000715115.1 Nicotiana otophora
CTGAAAAGGTCCAAGACTTTTGTGGCGTGATTGGTAATGCGACACGCCTTATACCTATTGAGACATAATATAATTAATTAATAACTTTAAACTTTTAGATATTCAAACAAAATGAAAAAAAAATTATTTTCATATCTTTGGTCCCTAAAAAGAAAAAATACATAGTGAATTCAACCAGCTATCCTAACAATTTAGGCTAAAAGTGAAAAGATGTGTTAGAGACATAATATAATTAAGTAATTAAAAGCATACTCTCTCTAGTAAATTAATTTTCTCTAGGAAAGGGAAGTAGTGAACCAAATTTGGTTTGGCAGCTTCCACAAGTATACCCCGGACCGAGTCTTTTAATTCTGTAGCAGTGTCTTCTAAATCAATAGAGAAAATGGTGTTGGACAGCAACTTAAAAGTTTCTTTATCAATATCCACTGCTTCACAATCTCTTGTAACAATAATCAATCAATTCTTGGACTTTCCTTGATCTAACAAGGTGATTAGAATCAAGCTTATTGTGGGAGAAGATGTTAGAATTCATGATTAATTTTGCGTAACGTCCTCCAGCAAGTGGAGATTTCCAATAATAGGCAAAGGGAATGGACCTGGTGGAAGTCTCTTCTTCACTCTTCTTCTTGCAAGTGATTGGAGTAAATTCACTAAAATCCAGGCTAAAATCAGAACTAGCAAACTGGTAATGTTGTCCATTTGTTTTTAGCTTTCTCTACAACGATTGTTGCTGTTTGCTTGTATTGGAGTCTAGAGGAAGTATTTAAGAATACTGTTATGGTAAACAAATGTTATACTAAAAGTAGGAAGTTCCAAATGTCAAAAGTTGGGTTACCAAAATGTCCATAAAAATTGAAGGACTTTTTACCCATTAATTATATAAACACTACTTCACTAATATTCTTGTACTAAAAAGTAAACTTTCCTTCCAATAAATATTTTTAACTTACCTTCCAATAAATATTTTTGTACTACTTAATGCAGCCTATTCAACTCCTAAATATTGCTTTCATCTTCCGATATTTTATTGCAAATATACATACTATCTCAACCTTTAGAATGTCCATTCAATATTTGCTCCTTTGAGCTTCCAACAATTATTAAAGATACATGTATTTCAGCCTTCTCTCCCTCTTTCATTCACTTTATAAAATTGGACAATGAAATCAATTAAGCAACTGTTCTTACTGTCAGACCATTTGTCAATTGAATTTTTTTTTTCTTATTAAATATTTGTTCTTTTCATTTGGCATATCTGTTAACTGTCTACAGCACATAACACCAATCTATAAGTATCAAATGAGGTAAAACAAATTCTTTTTTTGTAAATTTTTGTCACGACCCGAAATTATCACCTTCAGAATCGTGATGGCACCTAACATTTCACTTGCTAGGCAAGCCAACGTTAAAATAATATTAACTATTTTAAAGCAAATTTAATTAAATAGAAATCAATTACTGAAATAAAGTGCGGAAGACCATAAATGCCAAATTATCAAAATATATCCCCGAATCTGGTGCCACAAGTGCAAGAGCTACTAGAATAATACAAATAAAGGTCTGAATAAAATTCAAGCTGTTTGAAAGATAATACACAGCTGAGATAAAATAGAAGGAGACTTCAGAACTGTGAACGCTGTGTAGTTATACCTCAAGTCTCTTCTGAGTAGCTGCATCCGAGCACTTCTATGGTACGCTACTGGGACCAACTCCAAAATCTGCACAAGAAGTGCAGAGTGTAGTATCAGTACAACCGACCCCATGTACTGGTAAGTGCCGAGCCTAACCTCGACGAAGTAGTGACGAGGCTATGACAAGACACGTACGTAAACCACCTGTACAAGTATATACAAATACAAAGTAACAATAATACAATAAATAATAATTTATAAATTGGGAGGGAACATGCAAGAGAAGTATCACTTAGCAGCCATTTAATTTATCAACAATAAAATGAGCAATTGATAATATGAAAAGGGCACGGCACTACCCTTCGTGCTTTTACTCTCATTTGGCACGGCATCACCCTTCGTGCTTTTACACTTTCTGAAAATGACACGGCATCACCCTTCGTGTTTTTATACTCACAAATGGCACGACAACACCCTTTATGCTTTTACACTCACAAATGGCACAGCAACACCCTTCGTGCTTTTACACTCTTCCTTACCATGACAATGATATTATAAATAGTAAAAATGGTACGACATCATCCTTCGTGCTTTTACACTCTTCCTTACCATGAAAATAATAATATAAATTTGGAAGAGTATTTAAATGCGGGGATATGCACTCATCAATCAACTCAATACCAGAATACCGACTTCACCTTCCAAAATATTCAACAATAATTAAATGAATAATAATTTCACGAATAAACAAATTCTACCCGCATGCTTTGACTCAACCACAATGCATAAGTACTCGTCACCTCACATATATGTTGTACACGCACATTAAATCACGTAACTAATAGACAAATAAGTCCTACTCCCTCAAGTCAAGGTTAACCACGATAGTTACCTCGCTTTGCAACCAAATTCAAGAATCCAATAAACCTTTGCCTCGCGAATTCGTTTCCAAAATCATCAAATCTAGTCATAACAAATTTAATATACTCAATACAAATTGTAGGAATTAATTTCATATGAATTTACTAATTTTTCGGATTAAAATCCGAAATGCATCTCAAAAATCAATAATGGGGCCCACGTCTCGAATCTTAGAAAAACTTACGAAATCCGAACACCCGTTCCGAGACGAGTCCAACCATATAAAAATTACCAAATTCCGATGTCAAATAGACCTTCAAATCATAATTTTTCGTTTATGGAAAGTTTTACAAAAATTCCAATTTCTTGCATCTAAATCCGAAATAAGTGATGAATTTAGTCATGGATTTATGAAATATAATCACTTTTGGTTATAGAATACTTACCCAATTCAAAGTTGTGAAAAATCCCTTTGAAATCGCCTAAATCCGAGACTCAAAACTCAAAAATGAGTAAAAATGGCTAACTCTCGATTTTAAGCATTCTGTCCAGCATTGTCGCTTGCTTGGCGTGTGTCCACATCTGCGGAACTTGAGCCCCATTTGCGGCTGCACAGAAGCTCATGAAGGAGCCGCAGAAGTGGTGCCTTCCGCATTTGCGAAGGTCGAGCCGCAGAAGCGGTGCCGCACCTGTGCACAAGTAATAAATGACACAACAGAGCTATTCAAATTTTCGGAGTCGAATTCCGACCCCGATATCAAAAAGTCAAATCCGTGGTCAACTTTTGAAAATCTTTAGCCTTTAAATTTTTAGTTTCCGTTAAATGGACATAACTTGAGCTAGGGACCTCCAAATTAAATTTCGGGCATACGCCTAAGTCCCAAATCACGAAACGGACCTATCGGAATTGTCAAAATACTAAGCCGGGTCCGTTTACTAAAAATGTTGATCAAAGTCAACTTAATTAAATTTTAAAGCTCTATTTACCATTTTAATCCATTTTTTACATAAAAACTTTTCGGAAAGTTATATGGACTACGCACTCAAGTTGAGGAATGATGAATAATGCTTTTCGAGGTCTTAGAATACAGAATTAATTATTAAATTTAAATGTGATCTTTTGGGTCATCACATTATCCACCTCTAAAACAAACATTCGTCCTCGAACGGAATTAGAAAAGTACCTGAGCTGGTGAAAAGGTGTGGATATTTACTCCGCATGTCAGACTTGGACTCCCAGGTAGTTGTCTTACTCGATTGACCTCTTCATTGCACCCAAACTGAAGGATAACTCTTAGACCTCAATTGTCGGACCTATCGAGCTAGAATGGCTACTGGCTCCTCTTCATAAGTCAAATCTTTGTCCAATTAGATTGAGTTGTAATCTAACATATGGGACGGATCACCATGATATTCCCGAAACATAGACACTTGGAACACCGGAGGAACCGCTGATAAACTAGGTAGTAATGCAGGCCTGTAGGCTACTTCGCCCACCCTTTCAAGAATTTCGAAGGGTCCTATATACTTAGGGCTCAACTTGCCCTTCTTTCCGAACCTCATTATATCTTTCATAGGTGAAACCCGGAACAATACTCTTTCTCCAACCATGAATGCAATATCACAAACTTTACGGTTGGCATAACTCTGTTACCTAGACTGAACTGTGCGAAGTCGATCCTGAATAACCTTGACCTTATCCAAGGCATCCTCTACCAAATCGGTACCTAATAACCGAGCCTCTCCCGGTTCATACCATCCAACTGGTGAACGGAATCACCTTCCGTATAATACCTCATATGGATCCATCTAAATGCTCGACTGGTAGCTATTATTATAAGCAAACTCCGCAAGTGGCAAGAACTGATCCCAAGAACCTCCAAAGTCTATAACACAAACGCGAGGCATATCTTCCAATATTTGAACGGTGCGCCCTGACTGTCCGTCTGTTTGTGGATGAAATGTTGTACTCAACTCAACCCGCGTGTCTAACTCACATTGTACATCCCTTCAGAAGTGCAAAGTGAACTACGTACCTCGATTAGAAATGATAGACACGGGCACACCGTGAAGGCGGACAATCTCACGAATGTAAATTTCAGCTAACCGCTCTGAAGAATAGGTAACTGCCACTGGAATGAAATGTGGTGGCTTGGTCAACCTGTCCACAATGACCCAAACTGCGTCGCATTTTCTTTGAGTCCGTGGAAGCCCAACAACAAAATCCATAGTGATACGCTCCCACTTCCACTCAGGAATTTCTAACTTCTAAAGCAAACCACCAGGTCTCTGATGCTCGTACTTAACTTGCTGATAATTAAGACACCGAGCTACATATGCAACTATATCCCTTTTTATTCTCCTCAACCAATAATGTTGCCGCAAATCTTGATACATTTTGGCAGCACCTGGATGAATAGAATACCTTGAACTGTGGGCTTCTTCCAGAATTAATTCACGAAGCCCATCCACATTAGGCACACAAATACAACCCTGCATGCGCAGAACTCCATCTTCCCCCACAACAACCTGTTTGGCACCCCTGTGACGTACCGTATCCTTAAGTACAAGTAAATGAGGATCATCATACTGCCGCTCTCTGATGTGCTCATATAAAGAAGAGCGAGCGACTGTGCAAGCTAGAACCCGACTGGGTTCTGAAACATCTAACCTCACGAACTGATTAGCCAAAGTCTGAACATCTGTAACTAATGGTCTCTCACCAACCGGAATATACGCAAGACTTCCCATACTCACAGCCTTTCTACTCAAAGCATCAGCCACCACATTGGCCTTTCTGGGATGATACAAAATAGTGATATCATAATGTTTCAACAACTCCAACCATATTCTCTGCCTCAAATTGAGATCTTTTTGCCTGAACAGATACTGTAGGATACGATGATCAGTAAATACCCCACGTGAGACACTGTAAAGGTAATGCCTCCAAATCTTCAAAGCATGGACAATGGCTACAATTCTAAGTCATGAACATGATAATTCTTCTCATGAACCTTCAACTAACGCGATGCATATGCAATCACCCTGCCATCTTGCATCAATACTGTACCAAACCCAACGCGAGATGCATCACAATACACGATGTAAGATCCTGAACCTGTGGGTAATACTAACACTGGCAACGTAGTCAAAGCAGTCTTGAGCTTCTGAAAGCTCAACTCACACTCGTCTGACCATCCGAATGGAACACCTTTCTAGGTCAGTTTGGTCAATGGGATTGCTATAGATGAAAATCCTTCCACGAACTGACGATAATAACCTGCCAAACCCAGAAAACTCCGGATCTCTGTAACTGAAGCAGGTCTAGGCCAATTCTGAATAGCCTCAATCTTCTTAGGATCTACTTGTATGCCTTCTGCCGATACAACATGCCCCAAAAAGGAAACTAAGTCTAAACAAAATTCACATTTTGAAAATTTGGCATATAACTGATTATTCCTCAAAGTCTGAAGCACACCCCGAAGATGCTGCTGATGCTCCTCTCGACTGCTGGAGTAAATCAAGATATCATCAATGAATACAACAACAAAAGAATTCAAATAGGGCGTGAACACCCGATTCATCAAATCCATAAATGTTGCTGGGGAATTTGTCAACCCAAATGGCATCACTAGGAATTCGTAATGCCTATACCGAGTCCGAAAAGCTGTCTTAGGTACATCAGATGCCCTAATCTTCACCTGATGGTAACCAGACCTCGAGTCGATCTTTAAAAACACCTTGGCACCCTGAAGTTGATCGAATAAGTCATCAATTCTTGGCAGTGGATACTTGTTCTTAATTATAGCCTTGTTCAACTGTCGATAATCTATACACATTCGCATTGAAACATCTTTCTTCTTTACAAATAACATTGGTGCACCCTAGGGCGAGACACTAGGTCTAATAAATCCCCAATCAAGAAGGTCTTGTAACTGCTCCTTCAGTTCTTCCAGTTTTGGCAGGGCCATACCGTATGGGGGAATAGAAATGGGCTGAGTTCCCGGAGCCAAATCAATACAGAAGTCTATATCTCTGTCGGGTGGTATCCCCGACAAATCTGCAGGAAATACTTTTGAAAATCCACGAACAACTGGTACTGAGTCCATAGAAGGAACATTGGCACTGGGATCACGAATATAAGCCAAATAGGCTAGACACCCCATATCGACCATATGTCGAGCCTTCATATAAGAAATAACCCTGCTAATAGAATGACCAGAAGTTCCTTTCCACTCTAATCTAGGTAACCCCGGCATAGCTAGGGTCACCGTCTTGGCATGACAATCCAATATAGCAAAATAATGTGACAACCAATCCATACCCAAGATGACATCAAAATCTACCATATCAAAAAGTAGAAGATTTACACTAGTCTCAAGACTACCAATAGTAACCACACACGAATGATATACATGGTCTACTATAACAGAGTCTCCCACCGGTGTAGATACACACACAGAAGTACTTAGAGAATCACGAGGCACAACCAAATACGAAGTAAAATAGGAGGACACATAGCAATAAGTAGATCCTGGATCAAATAGAACTGAAGCATCTCTATGACAAAATGGAATAATACCTGTGATCACGGCATCGGACAACTCGGCCTCAGGCCTAGCTGGAAAAGCATAAAATCGGGGCTGGGCCCCACCACTCTGAAGTGCGTCCTTGGGACGACCTCTAACTGGCTGGCCTCCACCTCTAACGGCCTGACCTCCACCTCTAATGGTCTGACCTCCACCTCTAGCTACCTAACCCCTACCTCTAGCTGGCTGAGCAGGCAGTGAAGCAACCAGTTCTGGAATCATAGCACGAGAGCCCTGCTGCTGTATGCTGCCATAAGACCTGGGGCAGAATCTAGAAATGTGTCAGATCACCACAAGTATAACAACACCTCGGCTATTGTGACTGCTGACCCTGAAATTATCCCTGTCGACCTGAGTAACCACCCTGAAAACTTTGGATAAGAGGTGTACTGATAGGAGATGGTGGTGCACTGTAGGATGCCTGGAGTGATGAATGACATGGTTTGGGAGGATGACCCCTACCAAAATCACCCCTGCCTCCAGACGAGGCACCACTGAACCCACCGAACTGACGAGGTCTCTTATCAGACCCCTTCCCTCTCTCCTATGCAACAACCATCTTGATCCTCCTAGCAACATTAGCAGCCGCCTGAAAAGAAATCTCACTTCCGATTTTCTTGGCCATCTGAAGCCTAATAGGGTGAGAAAGTCCCTCAATAAACCTCCTCACTCTCTCTCTCTCTCTCTCGGTAGGTAGTAAAATGAGAGCATGACAGGATAAATCTACAAAAACGGGATTCATACTGAGTAACAGCCATACTGCCCTACTGTAGACGCTCAAATTGCCTGCGGTAATCATCTCTTAATGTGATAGGGAGGAACTTCTCTAAAAATAGCCGTGAAAATTGCTCCCAAGTCAATGCAGGAGATCCAACTGGTCTAGTTAATGTATAATCTCTCCACCACCTCTTGGCGGAACCCGTCATCTGAAATACAGCAAAATCGACCCCATTGGTCTTAACTATACCCATGTTCTGCAGTACCTCATGGCAGCGGTTAAGATAATCATGTGGGTCCTCAAAAGATGTTTCACTGAAGTGAACTGAAAAGAGCTTAGTAAACTTATCCAGTCTCAATAAGGCCTCAGAAGACATGGCGGGCCTATCATCGGTCTGTGCCACAACAACTGGCTGAACTACCCCAACCGGCGGGGCTGCTGGAGCTTGATTCTGGGGAGCCATCTGCTCCAGAGCGGGAGTAGTGGGAGTTTGTGCTCCTCCCCCGGCCTGTGAGATGGCTGGTGCCACTGAAAATGTACCATTCTGGACCACGCCCTCCATAAGACTTACCAAACGAACTAGAGCGTCCTGAAGCATTGGAGTAGCTATAAATCCTTCTGGGACCTGAACTGGTCCAACCAATACAGTCTGAATGAGAACCTCCTCCTGAATATCCACCTGAGGTTCTACAACAGGTGCTGCTGCTCGAGCTCTAGACTGAGCTCTACCTCTGCCTCTGCCTTGGCCTCTAGCACGACCTCAACCTCGACCTCTACCCCTGGTTATAGTTGCCACCAGGGGCTCTGGTCCCTGTCCGTCGGCAGATGTATTACGTGGTCTCACCATCTGCGAGAGAATAAAAATAGAATAGTTCAATTATCGATGATAGAATAAAATCGCACGATATGATAAAAAAGAAGTGATATTGTTCCTAAACTTCATAGCCTCTGAAAGATAAGTATAAACATCTCCATACCGATCCTTCAGACTCTACTATGTGTGTTCGTGACTCGTAAGATCTATGTAACCTAGGGGTCTGATACCAACTGTCACGACCTGAAATTCCCACCTTCAGGATTGTGATGGCACCTAACATTTCACTTGCTATGCAAGCCAACGTTAAAATAATCTTAACTATTTTTAAGCAAAGTTGATTCAATAGAAATCAATTACTGAAATAAAGTGCGAAAGACCATAAATGCCGAATTATCAAAATACATCCCCGAATATAGTGTCACAAGTGCACGAGCTACTAGAATAATACAAATAAAGGTCTGAATAAAATTCAAGTTGTTTGAAAGATAATACACAGTTGAGATAAAAAGTAGAAGGAGACTTCAGAACCGCGAACGCTGTGCAGTTATACCTCAAGTCTCTTCTGAGTAGCAGCATCCGAGCACGTCTATGGTACACTACTGGGACCAACTCCAAAATCTGCACAAGAAGTGCAGAGTGTAGTATCAGTACAACCAACCCCATGTACTGGTAAGTGCCGAGCCTAACCTCGACGAAGTAGTGACGAGGCTATGACAAGACACGTACGTAAATCACCTGTACAAGTATATACAAATACAAAGTAACAATAATACAATAAATAATAATTTATAAATTAGGAGGGAACATACGAAGGGGAATGATATAATAATTTCAGTAGGAGAAGTATCACTTAGCAACCATTTAATTTATCGATAATAAAATGAGCAATTAATAATATGAAAAGAGCACGACACCACCCTTTGTGCTTTTACTCTCATTTGGCACGACATCACTCTTCGTGCTTTTACACTTTCTAAAATGACACGACATCACCCTTCATGCTTTTACACTCACAAATGGCACGACAACACCCTTCGTGCTTTTACACTCACAAATGGTACGGCAACACCCTTCGTACTTTTACACTCTTCCTTACCATGACAATGATATTATAAATAATAAAATGGCACGACATCACCCTTCGTGCTTTTATACGTTTTCTTACCATGAAAATAATAATATAAATTTGGAAAAGTATTTAAATGCGGGGATATGCACTCATAAATCAATTCAATACCAGAATACTGACTTCACCTTCCAAAATATTCAACAATAATTAAATAAATAATAATTTCATGAATAATGATCAAATAATCAATAATAAACTTAAATAGGAATATCTTAATTAAATAGGCAATTATTCATAATAAATAAATTCTACCTGCATGCTTTGACTCAACCACAACGCATAATTACTCGTCACCTCACATATACGTTGTACTCGCACATTAAATCACATAACAAATAGACAAATAAGTCCTACTCCCTCAAGTCAAGGTTAACCACGACACTTACTTCGCTTTGCAACCAAATTCAAAAATCCAATAAACCTTTGCCTCGTGAATTCGTATTTGAAATCCTCAAATCTAGTCATAAACAATTCAATATACTCAAAACAAATCGTAGGAATTAATTTCATATGAATTTATTAATTTTCCGGATTAAATCTGAAATTCATCTCAAAAATCATCAATGGGTTCCACGTCTCGAATCTCAGAAAAACTTACGAAATCCGAACATCCATTCCGAGATGAGTTCGACCATATAAAATTTACCAAATTCCGATGTCAAATGGACCTTCAAATCTTAATTTTTTATTTTTGAAAAGTTTTACAAAAATTCCAATTTCTTGCATCTAAATCCAAAATAAGTGATGAATATAGACATGGATTTATAATAATATAATCACTTTTGGTTATAGAACACTTATCCAATTCAAAGTCGTGAAAAATCCCTTTGAAATCGCCTAAATCCGAGACTCAAAACTCAAAAATGAGTAAAAATAGTTAACTCCCGATTTCTAAGCATTTTGTCCAGCATTTTCGCTTGCCCAGCGTGTGTCCGCATCTGCAGAACTTGAGCCATATTTGCGGCTGCGCAGAAGCGCATGAAGGAGCCGCAGAAGTGGTGCCTTCCGCATTTGCGAAGGCTGAGCCGCAGAAGCGATGCCGCACCTGCGCTCCATAAGTCGCAGGTGCGAAACACTAGAACCAGAATTGGTAGTTTTTGCAAAAATGATCCAAAACATATCCGAAATTCACTCGAGCCCCTCGGGACCTGATCCAAATATCCCAACAAGTCCCGTAATATAATACGGACTTACTCGGGGTCTTAAATCACATCAAATAACATCGAAATTACAATTCACACCTCGATTCAAACCTAAGAGTTTCAAACTTTTCCATTTTCAAAACTTGTGCCAAAATATGTTAAATAAATCCGAAATGGCTTCAAATTTGGCACACAAGTCATACATGACATAACAGAGCTATTCAAATTTTCGAAATCGGATTACGGCCCCGATATTAAAAAGTCAAATCCGTGGTCAAGTTTTGGAAATCTTTAGCCTTTAAATTTCTAGTTTCCGTTAAATGGCCATAACTTGAGCTAATGACCTTTAAATTAAATTTCGGGCATACACCCGGGTCCCAAATCACGAGACGGACCTACTGAAACTATCAAAATACTGATCCGGATTTGTTTGCTAAAACTATTGACCAAAGTTAACTTAATTGAGTTTTAAAGCTCTATTTCTCATTTTAATCCATTTTTCACATAAAAACTTTCCGAAAAATTATACGGATTGTGCACGCAAGTCGAAAAATGATGAATAGTGCTTTCGAGGTCTTAGAACATAAAATTAATTATTAAATTTAAAGATGACCTTTTAGATCATCGCAATTTTATGAGTCTCGCGCAAATTTTACAATTATTCATGTTTTTATATAATATATCCATAGTTTTTATCATGAAAATGAATATCTTTTGTTATGAAAAGTTTGGCTACTACACTATCCTCATTGATTTTCAGTGAGAAATAGCGTTAAATTTATTATTTTCCTTTTGCTGTAACAAGAAATTTTGGATTCATTGTGTGAGGCTAATTATCACGCCCATTAGTAGACTTCACTTTTTTTACTTCCTCTTCTATTTACTTTTATCATTAAGAAGTCACGGGTTATGTGGAAGTCTACTACTTAAATCAAAGAACAATAATGCCTACAATGCACGGCTAACTGTTATATTGTTTCATAAGTCAATTGTTATCATTTGAATCTAAGTTTTAATGATATGTAAGTAGAAGAATATAAGACATATAGAAAAACATAACTCAAATCCTCATAAACAAACTATCATTCGGTAGGACGTAGGGCACTATAATTCTTACATATCGAAATTAGTTTAAGGGGGGAAAAGAAAAATTATAGTATTTGAATACATCTGACTTCCAAGAGCTACATCCATTTTATAGAATTTTTAACAAATCGTTTATATATTTTTGGTTATCTTCAATTTTAAAAAGTTCGTAATGATCGACAAAGGTTACACGTGTGACACACGTGTTCAGAAACTAGTTAGTATAAAAATACAAGCTTCACACAATATTCTAAAAGTCAACCTTAAGAGAATCATTATATATTCGATAATTTCTTTTCTTAACGTAGGATGATCTTCTTTCCTCCGGTTTGAAGCCATTGCAAGATTTGTGACCCGTTGGATCTCTATTCTACTTTCTCTGTACAAGAAAGTCATGATTTCCTTGAGAAATAGAACGATAAAAGAAGATGAGAAGAGATAGAAGTGATAAGTTAAAATGATTTGAATGTCCCAGCGTATCTTTTATAATTTTAGAAATTTTAATATCTATGAACAAGTTTTTAATAATTATGATCCAAACCCAAAGCATTTAATTGCTAATTAAACACTTGGTCAAGGTCCCATTTTCTTCCTTCAAGATGTGAGGGATCTTTTCGCCCCAATCTCCTCAAGAAAAATAATAATGTCTGCCAGATGGTCATGACTCATGAACAAAATAAACTACTCCATTATTATGGTAAATTCCAGTATTCTATATTTATCTATTATTAAAAGGAGGGAAAAAACACTCTCCTTAAGCCAAGTGTCATCATCCCACTATGCCACTTGGCACTTTAAGACATTGCTCCAACTAATTAGGAAATAAAAGTTTATTTGGGAGGAAAATGGCCTACAAAAATCGGTAGAAATTTCACAACTTTTTCTTTTTTAAGAATTAAATGGTTTTACATACCGTTTAATCCACATCCACAATATTATTTAAATACCCTTTAACGTCCACTTGCCCTAAATTATCTCTGCAAAATAACAGTGTCCTCAACTATCTAAACCACGATTGAAACCCACTACTCGGTAACAATCACTCAAACTGCAAACTTATATTTCATGCCAGTAACTTACACGGTACTCCAATTCTAATCTTCCTACTACTATACGATGGGTTCCATCTCATTCAATAGCCAAAGTAATAGGTATGTGCCTGAGGAAAAATTTTTTGGTTTAGTAGCCAACTTTGTTGAATATTTTTAGTTTGGTAGCCAACTTTGTTGAATTTCTTTGGGTTGGTAGCCAACTTTGTTGAACTGTTAACATTGAAGAAAGGAAAAGTATGTGCAGATTGTCAAATATAGTAGGCTTTAGAGAGTGAGGCTTCGGGTATAAAAGGAGAGCTTCAACTCTCATTTTCACACACCAACAAAGAGAGAAAGAAAGAGTGAGATTTCACAGATAAGGTATAAGAAAATAGTATGTGAGAAAAATAGAGAGTGAACGATATTGTAGTGAGATGAGAATAAAAAAAGAGGGTTATTTTTGAGTGTTGTAGTGGTCTTTGGAGTATTTTACTCGGACCTACAAAGTGTAAAATTCCTTGCTATAGTGATATCAGTTGCCCGTCTCGGGGCCGTGATTTTTTTCCTTATTCAAAGNAAGAAACAGTTATACGGCCTACACATGGGTGAAGGTACGAATTTTTTGTCACATTTAAATGTGTTTAACAGACTAATCACACAGCTCGCCAATCTCTGAGTGAAAATCGAGGAAGAAGATAAAGTCATCTTGATGTTGAACTAGTTGCCATCGTTGTACGATAATCTGGCAACAACCATCATGCACGGTAAGACTACCATTGAGTTGAAAGATGTCACATCGGCTCTTTTACTCCATGCGAATATGAGAAAGAAGCCTGCAAATCAAGGACATGCTCTCATCATAGAAGGTAGAGGCAGGAGTTATCAAAGGAGTTCGAGCAACTATGGTAGATCCGGAGCTAGTAGGAAGTCTAAAAATCGATCCAAATCAAGAGCTAGAAATTGCTACAATTGTGATCGACCAAGTCACTTCAAAAGAGATTGCCCAAATCTAAGGAAGGATAAAGGTGAAACTAGTGGCCAGAAGAATGACGACAACACAGCCGCCATGGTGCAAAATAATGATAATGTTGTCCTCTATATAAACGAGGAAGAGGAATGCATGCACTTATCAGGTCCAGAGTCGGAATGGGTGGTTGATACAACATCATCTTACCATCCCACACCGGTAAGAGATGTTTTTTGCAGATATGTAGCAGGTGATTTCGGCCTTGTGAGAATGGGTAACATAAGTTACTCAAAGATTGCGGGGATTGGTGACATTTGTATCAAGACAAATGTCGGATACACATTGGTTCTGAAGGAAGTGTGACATGTACCTGATTTGTGGATGAACTTGATCTCGGGAATTGCTTTAGACCGAGATGCATATGAGAACGATTTTGCAAATCAAAAGTGGAGACTCACCAAGGGATTATTGGTGATTGCAAAGGGAGTTACTCATGGCACATTGTACAGGACAAATGCAGAAATATGCCAAGGTGAATTGAATGCGGCACAAGATGAGATTTCTGCAGATTTGTGGCACAAAAGAATGGGACATATGAGCGAGAAGGGATTGTAGATTCTTTCCAAAAAATCACTAATTTCTTATGCCAAAGGTACAATAGTAAAACCACGTGACTACTGTTTATTTGTTAAGCAGTATAGAGTCTCATTTCAGACATCGTCTGGAAAAAAATTGAATATACTTGATTTGGTATATTCTGATGTTTGTGGTTCAATAGAAATTGAATCGATGGGAGGTAACAAATATTTTGTTAATTTTATTGATGATGCTTCATGAAAATTATGGGTTTATATTTTGAAAATCAAAGATCGGGTGTTTCAAGTTTTTCAGAAGTTTTATGCTATGGTGGAAAGGGAGACATGCCAAAAGCTAAAGCGTCTCCGAAGTGACAATGGATGTGAGTACACTTTAAGGGAATTTGAAGAGTACTGTTCGAACCATGAGATCAGACATGAAAAGATAGTTCCTGGAACCCCATAACATAATAGAATAGCCGAAAAGATGAACTGCACCATTGTGGAGAAGGTGAGAAGCATGCTCAGAATGGCTAAACTACCTAAGTCATTCTGGGGTGAAGCAGTTCAGACAGCCTATTACCTGATCAATAGGAGTCCATCAGTTCCGTTGATGTTTGACATCCCAGAGAGAGTTTGGACCAACAAGGAGGTATCCTACTCTCATGTGAAGGTGTTCGGTTGCAAAGCTTTTGCGCATGTACCAAAGGAGCAGAGAACAAAGCTGGATGATAAATCTATTCCTTGCATATTCATCGGATATGGAGATGAAGAATTCAGATACAGATTGTGGGATCCTGTAAAAAAGAAGGTCATCAGAAACAGAGATGTAGTCTTCCGAGAAAGTGAAGTTAGAACTGTTGATGATATGTCAGAGAAGGACAAGAATGGTATTATTCCTATCTTTATTACTATTCCTTCTACTTCTAACAATCCCACAAGTACAGAAAGTACGACCGACGAGGTTACCGAGCAGGGGGAGCAACCTGGTGAGGTTATTGAGTAGGGGGAGCAACTTGATGATGATGTCGAGCAAGTGGATCACCCCACTCAGGGAGAAGAACAACCTCAACCTATGAGGAGATCAGAAAGGCCAAGGGTAGAGTCATGCAGGTACCCTTTCATGGAGTATGTCCTCATCAGTGATGAGGGGGAGCCAGAAAGTCATAAGGAGGTGATGTCCCATCCAGAAAAGAACCAATGGATGAAAGACATGCAAGAGGAGATGGAATCTTTGCAGAAAAATGGCATGTACAAGTTGGTTGAACTTCTAAAGGGTAATAGACCACTCAAATGTAAGTGGGTCTTTAAACTCAAGAAATATGGAAATGGCAAGCTGGCCAGATACATAGCTCGATTGGTGGTAAAAGGCTTCGAGCAGAAGAAAGGTATTAATTTTGACGAAAGTTTCTCACATGTTGTCAAAATGACTTCTATTCGAACAATTTTGAGCTTAGCAGCTAGCCTAG